>JAECUM010054772.1:0-24292 GCA_016617855.1 Megalonaias nervosa
AAGCAAATTTGTTTTTCCCGATCCAGTTCTTCCAACAATAAGATAATGACAATCTGGAAGTTCATTGTTATGTTTATGTTTCACCAACCGCTGTGTATCAAAGTTTAATATCGACGATTTTGCCATCGTTGTAATATAATTTTATGTTATATAATTTACATATAAAAAAAATTGTTAGACAATAAATAAATAATGAGCTATTATACAAAATTTGGAACAACATTAGGAGATTCATCGGCTGTAAGTACAATAACAGACGGCAGCATTGAGTTATCAAGCTATTTAAAAAAAAACAAAAAACTGGCGATACGATGACAGGAAACCTATCTATGTCAAATCAATGAGTACTTGGTTTAGAAACGGAGTATCCACCAATAAATGTCGCTAATACACAAGCGGTGAGTTATGCACAACTAAAATCCGTCGACGATAACAAGTTGTCACTGACAGGAAGAACTTTAAGCGGTAACCTGAATATGTCAGGAAAAAAATTATAAATTTGGAGACTGAATATCCACCGGCAAACTTAAATCAAACTCAAACCGTAAGTTATTTGCAGTTGAAGTATGTGGATAATAAAAAACTTGATAAAACCGGTGGAACAGTTACAGGTATTATTAACATGTCGAATGAAGAAATTATTGGGTTAGAAACTGTATATCCGCCAGCAAATGTAGATAACACACAAGCTGTAAATTATGCGCAACTAAAATCTGTTGACGATAATAAACTTAACAAAGCCGGTGACACAATGACAGATAACATGTCTATGTCAAATTCAAAAATAATTGGATTACCGACAACCTCGCCACCAGCTAATGAAACTGATGCTATTAGTTATGCTCAGTTAAAAGAAGAACTTACCCCATATTTTAAGAAATCCGGTGGACCAGTGACAGGCAACATAAACATGAGAAATAATAAAATAACGACGACATATGTTCCAATTAATCCTAATGATCTGACAAATAAAGCGTATGATGACTGTCTAATGGTATCAAACGAACTAAAAACAATGTTGGGTATATTCCAACACTTTTTAAAGAAAGTGACAATCGAGTTGGGTTTAAGGTAAGCGCATCAGCATATTATCCATATTATCCTGAAAATTATCCTTTTTACGCTTTCTCTGATAGACACGAATTTACGACCAACGGAGAAGTTGAAAATTTTTGGATTAAAATTAAATGTCCCACTGCAGTTGCTATTTGGCAATTTCATTTGCGAGGTCGATTGAACTCTAGTGTTGGTCGAATTTATCATTGGCGATTGGAAGGATCAAACGATGATATCGACTGGACAACATTATATAGTATTACAGACACTTACATTTCAACAACAGAATATTTTACGATTCCGACAGAAAATACTGTCAACAAGTACTTATATTTCCGAGTTTATGTTGTCGCTGCTAAACGTCCGTTTCCAGGACTGACATCATTTCAAATATATACACTCGGTGATCAAATTTAATCTAGTGCTATCAAATAATGTGAGAACCACCAATTATAACCGTTGCGAGAGAATTTTATGATAATATTTTTAACCCTAAAATAGATGTTGGGGACCAATCACTATCAGCACGTATAATAAATACCAAGAAAAATTTTACAATCACAATGATACATTCTCCATTGTCAGATGAAGAAAACAATTTTATTCTTGTTATGTATATGAGAGGATCACAACTGTTGGAAGCAATACAAAACTTTGATATTATAAGAAGTTACTGTCATCCTGATGATTGTTTAGAAGAACAAAAACAAGTTGAAATTGTGTTCAAAAAAAATATTGATCGAGCTTGACTTTAAAAATATAGATTTGGTAATAAAATCGGATTTAATAAAAGCACGAGCACATGATGGAAAAGCGGGGAAAGAAAAACGAATAAACGAAAATCATAATCGTCTTGACAAGCTAGCGGAATCTAAGATAATAGGAGTAAAAAGAAACAGAAAGTTATATAATAGTTTTTTAAACGAGGTATTTTTAAATATCTCGGTATGTACTACCACGACAAGGAAACCCTAGTTAAAAATGTTACCATAACACCAGATGCTGAGTTAATTGTTAAAGCGTACTCGAACGCAATTCTACCAATGATACGTAAAAAACCAGAATTTGATCCAATTATTGTTAATGAATCTATAGCGATAATCAATGATTTTGACAATGAAATTAGTTATCTCAGCGATGGTGAACAAAGAAATTTTTGAAGAAGTCCTACAAACACAGTTGGAAAAAAAAATTGATTGTTATTACGACATAAGTTATGAGGACGACATTCCACTTCCATCACTCCAACGCTCTAGACAACTGTCATTAAGAAATTATTACAATAAAGTTGAGAATATGTTCACAAGACCATCATATGCAAATTTATTGGTTAAAGTAGCTAATGCTGTTAGTCTTATCCAACTTAACATATACATACTCCGAAAATTAATGCTAGCAAATTTCGTGGTAGCATATGCAATTATCAGACAATATCTTGTTCTAAAAAATTTCACGTTAGATCAGATAAGCTTGGTATTAGGGTATATTGATGAAACAGAAAAAGATTACAGTAATTTGGTGAATGAAACAGATTTGTACGAACGTGAAGTAGGAGATATTTTTGATTCATTACTTGGTTAAAGAAAAATGATGTACTAACAGATAAACGATATAATGATACTTTGTCAGATGTTTATGACAAGTACAGAGATTTTATAGCTGATCCTAACAATAATGAGTTCCGTGAGTTTCTTGATTCGATTGTTGGTGCTAGAGTTTTTAATATTATATAAAACTGTAAGCAAATATTGTATAATGACAAAACAAATCATCGATTTCAATCATATTTCAGAAGAAATTCAAAACAAGATGTTGACGCTCTAATGCAATATTACAGATATTATCATAAAAACCTTTGGTGTGTAAAACAATGTTATAAGTATTACAGTAGAGTACTTCGAGTGATATCATATTTGCCACTGCTGATAACCAGCTCTGGCATAATTTCAAGTGGGGCATCATTAAATCCGTTTCTGTTAATAATATCTGGTGTCGGTGTATCTCTTTCAACAGCATGTAAGAAAATTGTGCCTCGACTTGGGACCAAAAAAATGCTTGTAAGATAGCAATTATCACTTATAAAAAATTATTTGATCAGATAAGATCTTTTTTGCGAGGTGTAAAATATGATATGGACGATTTAATACGAGAGTTTCGTATTATTGACAGTATGTTAACGGATATCCTTCCAATGAGAGTCAGCAGGTATGAAAAAGATTATCATAAAATATGGTTACAACAGTAGTAGATGTTTAGAAATATCATTATCAAATAAAGAATCAACCATGTTGTCAATAAATGTCATTGGATCATCTGCCCAACCTCTTATTAATTCGTCATTTTCAGTTGCGAATAACCATACTGATCCATACTTGCTCGATAAATGATAACCAACTTTTTTAATACAATCGCTTATTATATTATAGGTTTTATACCGGTATAGCTTGAAGCTGATTTGATTGAATTAAATCTTTTTAAAAAAATCTGTTTGTTAGATCAAATCCGACATGTCGTACTGCATTATAATGATACTGTATATACTAATACTTTATTGTTTAAATAGAAATAAATCTAAGGTTCAGGAACCTCTTTCCACCTATCCAAAATTTGGGAGGGGGGTGGGGGTTTCTGGTCTAGGATCCTCTTTTCGTTTAGGAACCTCATCTTCATGTACTACTCATTTCCCTTTATGTAACCCAATTTCTGGAAATCGGTTACAAATATACTGAGTTCCCCAGTTCCAAGGACTTCAAGACAATATTTAAAGTCAACTGAAGGCTTCTTAAACTCGTAAATACTCCACACAGTTCTCCTCTAAAAACATGACTAACACGCAAGAGAAATCTTCAATTTCACACTCGTATGATTTTTTAGGTTTCCCTATTACTTGAGTCATTAGTAAGCTTTTTGAACCCGAATACTAATACTTCACGCCACGCATCACAAGACACGACCCAAATGCCTAACACAACTAATTAATCCTATATCAAATTACTAAACACGTATTCCTATCAATATCCTAAACCATTCCTACATACAGTCGGTGATCTGTCAATATTTAGCTTTATATAGCACTGTATTTCTCAAATCGGGTGAGAGTGACACCAATGCATGCCCTAAAGAGCTTTCATCTGCATTAACTAAGAGGTTACCAATTACATACTGAATTAGCAATAATGAATAAATAAAAATACTCGATGTGAATAAGAAATAAGTATTCAAATGTATGTGAAAATATTTGAATCGGGAATACGTAACTGGTTACTTATTCCTTATTGAATCGGGAATAAGGAATAAGTAACCAACTTGATTTCAGTTCAGTTCAATAGTGCCTAAATGACATGACAATAAATGATGCCTACACATTCTTAAGAATGGGCATGTGTTTAGACTACTTCAGAAATGCTAAAATGTTTTGCACAATAGATCTTCAGAAGGGATATTGGAAAATAGAAGTTGATGAACAGCATAAACATAAAACAGCCTTCATAACCAAGCACGGTTTATTTGAATACGACAAGATGCCTTTTTGTCTGTCCATGGCACCAAGTACATTCCAACGATGCATAGAGTTGATATAAAGAGGATAACATTGGAAAATACCCCTCATTTATCTAGATGACATTATCATCTTCAGATCTAATCGAGACGAACATGTAAATCCACTAGATGAAGTGATGAGTCATATAAAAGAAGCAGGATTGAAAGTCAAACCCTCAAAAGGCTAACCACTAAAATCATTTGTCTTGTTTATGAGGCACATCATCAGTAGGAATGGTGTGAAACATAACAAAACTCTAACAGAATCAATTCAAAATTGCAAGGTTCTGACAAATGTAAACAAAGTACATCAGTTTCTTAGACTGTAACTATTAGAGATGCTTTATTAAGGGCTTTAGCGACATAGCTTCACCAATCAGCAAACCAATCAGGAAAAGGATGTGCCATCTATATTGTCTTCTGAAGCTGAAGATGATTTTGGAACACTTAAATAGTCTTTATGTAGTGCATCTCTTGGTGTTATATTGTCCAAAATACAAGAGCAGCAAGAGAAAGTTGCTGCGTATGTGTCAAAAGGCTTCAGCGTCAACAACAAAGGTATAGCACAACTAGACGAGAACTGTTTGACGTTATTACCTTCATACCACAATTCTGACATTACCTCATTGCCAGTAGATGTATGCCGTGAACAGATCATAAATCTTCGAGATGTTTTTTCAAATTCAAAGAACCCCAAGGTCAAATAGCACGTCGGCTTGACGTTCGTGCACAGGATAACTTTGAGATTCAAGATAGACGGAGAGAAATGATGAGTTTATGGAGATATTTAATGAATAAAATATAGAGTTAGATATGGTAAATTAATTACGTAGTGTAGTATAGTATAATAAACGTAATTGGGGGACAATTAAGTGTATAAATTTGTAGAGAGGGTATAATAATGAATAGCGTTAAAGGTAATAAAGAGTCATATATATATATATATACACACACACACACCAGACAGAACAGAAAGTGCTATCCCTGCATTCTATAGAAGACTGTTTGATAATAGTAGGAAGAATTAATATTTAATACAAATAATACCATCATACAAGTTAGAGAATTTTCAATTCGTACTCTATGGAGATTCGAACCCAGGTCCGCGGGTAAACGGCACCCATCGCCTTGCCTGCACACACCAGCCCATATTCCATCACGACTAAGCACGCATCACCAAAAAAATGATGCGACTGAATCGGTGTTATATGTATAATTAATGAGGTAGAACATATCATAGAGTGCATTGTTTATGTTGGTAGATACCGTATCACATGACATGCAGTGTTTTCTAACCTAAACGTACTGAACTAGTCTAGTAATGCTCTTTAGATGGTGTAGTATAATGCGAATAAGACTTTGAATGAAATATGCTTACGAACTTGTAAGAGTCTACTTGGACTTTCATGTATCATTCGGCTTTTAAAACAGTTTCCGTTGGCTTGCTATCTGTGAAATTTCGGAGCTTCCACCATGTATATCCGAAATTTCCATAACAAGCAAGAGCCGTAAGAATGTCTAGGTTCATGACCTACGACAATTGTGTCAATATTTTTCTTTCCATTCGATGAAGTGTCATGACGAAATGGATTTAACTATTTTTGTAGTCAGTAGCTAGATTGACATTTTTTCTTATTTGTACCAAATATTTACTTGAACTGCCCTAAAAATAAAGAAGCGATGTCCGACTAAGTTTATGTAAACAATTTTGTAATTGGTACAGTCGTATAAAGGTGAAATACCATATTGTTCAGTTTACAGGTACTCACGATTTGAAAGATCCAACCTGATGTTAAATTCACAAACTGGATATGCTGAAAGTGTAGAGGTAAATACATTATTTGGAATTCATCACATTACTGCATGGCAATATTTTCAAGGATCGAATCCTTGCAGCAAATAACTACATGCTGTTATGTAGCTTGAAATTAGGAATCCACTGCCGAGCGAACCAGTGTCATATACATATCGTCTTTTCTACTTTACTTGACCGCAATACTTTGACAATGAAGAAAACTATGAATGAGTTTAATTTTGTATTAATGCTACTGTGCGTAATGGATTTCATTGTACTAACAGTATTGTACTTAGTGGATTTCAGGGTACTAACGCTATTGTACATGAGGGATTTCATGGTACTAACGCTACTGTACGTAATGGATTTCAATGTATTAACACTATTGTACTTAGTGGATTTCGGTGTACTGATGCTTCTGTACGTAATGGATTTCAGGGTACTAACGCTACTGTACGTAATGGATTTCAGTATACTAACACTGCTGTACATTGTGGATTTCGGTGTACTATTTGTGGATTTCGGTGTAGTAATGCTACTGTACGTAATGGATTTCAGGGAACTAACGCTACCGTACGTAATGAATTTCAGGGAACTAACGCTACCGTACGTAATGAATTTCAGGGAACTAACGCTACCGTACTTAATGAATTTCAGAGAACTAACGCTACCGTACGTAATAGATTTCAGGGAACTAACGCTACCGTACGTAATGAATTTCAGGGAACTAACGCTACCGTACGTAATGAATTTCAGGGTACTAACGCTACCGTACGTAATGGATTTCAGGGAACTAACGCTACCGTACGTAATGAATTTCAGGGTACTAACGCTACCGTACGTAATGAATTTCAGGGAACTAACGCTACCGTACTTAATGAATTTCAGAGAACTAACGCTACCGTACGTAATAGATTTCAGGGAACTAACGCTACCGTACGTAATGAATTTCAGGGAACTAACGCTACCGTACGTAATGGATTTCAGGGTACTAACGCTACCGTACGTAATGGATTTCAGGGAACTAACGCTACCGTACGTAATGAATTTCAGGGAACTAACGCTACCGTACGTAATGGATTTCAGGGAACTAACGCTACCGTACGTAATGGATTTCAGAGCAAATAGATACAGAATGTACACCTAATTCGTTTTCTGCCACGAGAAATTCATCGAAGCAGATTTTTTTTTTTTTTAAACGCATTTCATTTATTTAGTTAAATTATAAACTATGGATATAATTGACTCAATTGGTGTACACCATACATTAAACTATTGAAAAATAGCACAAAATTTTGCACCATTTAGATTGATTCTTCGGACTCTGTTTGAATAATTCTTCAATCTTTCAACTAATTTAATCGTGTCAACTGCTGGAAAACAATTTTTAATTGATGTGTCCCACTGTGTACGATTTTTAAAAAAACGCAGAAGGTTTTTAAATATCAATATTAAACTTCGTGATTTTATCTCATTGAATACAAATATGTCATAGGTGTTTCCACTGGTTTGCATTATCTTATAATGACCAATAATCGTCTAGATTCTTGAATTCATGGTAATTCAGTGTTTGCAATACAGTGCAGGAATTTTATATTGATCAATGTAAGGTTTAACGTTCAAAATTACTTAATTACTTCATTTATAGATGTAAGATAAATTCATATGCATTTAATTTACTATTCAAAGATACAAACTGTGACGTAATAAAGTACGTCATATGTAAACATACTGTAAGTTAATTTAATCAATGTAAATATGTTAATTTACTCAGACAACTGTTTTCGGTACTGTTCAATGAAGGTTTTGATTTTTTTTTAACGTTTCATAATAAACTTCCAACTAAACAGTGTGGAATTTTGGTGACGAGGTACTACTCATTGGTTGCGTTACTCTGTGAAGATGTGATGACTTTACATAATCAAATGGAGATGTATTTACTCTGTGAAGATGTGATGACTTTCATAATTAATTGGATATGTATTTACTTTGCGACTTTTCATCATTAATGGAGATGTAATTACTCTGTGAAGATGTGATGACTTTTATAATTAATTGGATATGTATTTACTTTGCGACTTTTCATCATTAATGGAGATGTAATTACTCCGTGAAGATGTGATGACTTTACATCATTATATTGAGATGAAATGAAGTACTATATGACTTTGTGTACTTTGGTAAACTTATGTATTATACGAGTATGTTTTAAATTGGATTTTAAAGGTATTTCATAATTCTCGTTGGCAAGACTTTCCTCATCGTCAAAAAAACCGAAATGTTACTTCTTTATAAATGAAAAAGAGTTATCAGTCTTCCAGTATATATACATAATAATAATACTCATCCGCCGTCAGAGTGATATTGAGCCCCATTCCTTTGGCGGGTTGAATAAGCCGTATACAGGTGATCAAATTGATATATGTTGATGCATGGGCATGATATACGGTATTACCGAGGTTAGAATAGTGATCTAACGACTATAGGTCTAGTCAGAAGTCTAGGGCTTATACGATTACGAAAGATGGATACGAGCTGAGAATAAGAGAGAACTATACTGCGGTTTGTACAGGGACAAGGAAATCCAGTTATGGGGTTACATTATTCGTCTCCCCACGAGGCTTTGCCGAATGGGGAGACAAATAATGTGACCCCACGATTTGGATTTCCTTGTCTTGGTCCAAACAACCCTGCGACTTGAATTTCCTTGTCTTCGTACAAACACCGACATAGATTATTTTTCTCACCGATCTCTTTTCAGTTAAAATAGCCCTGCACTTTTGAAATTTGCTTAGCAGATTCAAAACACAGTATTCATCAGGTACTATTATTGCTTCTCACTCTATATCAAGGTCATCAGGTTTTGTAATATTTGATGAAAATCAGACTAAATATCTAAATAGAAAATCAAACTATATATGTCGCTCTTTGAAAAGGATAAAAAAAAAGAAAAAAAGGTATAATTGTAGGGTGTTTTTAAGTATTACGCATTGAGCGTCTCGAACCAAGTTTAATTATTATTCAAAATATTGCGCATTTGTACGAATATGTTAATGAGGGCAATGGGACGACCTGTAGACCCTAAATAAACGAATTCTACGCAGGAAAAATAGAAACATTAAATCTTTTGATATTATTACTGTATTATCACATTTAATTGATGTCATATGAAAATAACAATAAGTAATTAATATTTTTATACTGATAACTTTTAACATTCATCAGTTCTTATTTTGGGAAAAGTCATATGGTAGTCAACGGTACGATACATTACAATACTGGGTACAGACTACCATATAGTTTTAATTAAATGTGAAGTGACGGGGAGACTCTTTAATTCATGATATTCTTGTAAATTAATATTTTCTGTAGTGGATATATGAAAATTGTTGCTGTTACTAGTGCAAAGATACTCTACTAGGAAATCTTGTGGAATAGAGTGCTGACTGATGAATGAACCGCTCTGACTGGTAAGTGCGGGAATTTTCATTTGTTTAGCATGTTTGATTCAAATGGGGCTGTTTGGGGGGGGGGGGCGTTTGACAAAGTTTGAAGAAAGCATCTCTTCAATAACACATTTCTAGTTCTTGCCATTTTTGCTGTAGCGCTTGAGAGAGTTTGGTTTTCGTAGCGAATGATGTATATAGTATGTGTCTGGAACAGTGTTTCCTGTATTAAAAGTAGTTCCTAGCGCGTGGACACCATGACTAACACGATATGACTGAGACAACCAGACCGAGATAAGAAAAGTAAAGTTAGCAAAAAAGCTAGATTTCTCTGTTGCATAGGTGAGAAGAGGTGACCTCATGAGTAGGTCCGCTCATTGTTCCAGAGTTTATTTGAGATTACGAGCGATTATCATCAGTTTAGATTGTCTAATCCAATGAGTAGGTCCAATAGTTCAAATCCTAAAGGATCAAGTGCAGACATTTTATGTACAGATTGCAACCATGCGAGAAGGTCCGGTTGTAATCCGAAATTTCTGGCTTATTAACAATTGTCGTGTGTTTAGTTAGAGTGTTCCAACAGAACATGTCCAAGCAAGGTGGTAGAGTCTAGGGATAGCTGGAGAAAGCGGATTCTTAGATAAAAAGCAGAGCAATGGTGTTCAAATGGCACTTGATTTTCCGACCAAAATCGAGAATATGTGTAGATATTTGTGGTGTCAGAAAAATCAAAACAAATGCAAAACAGACAATTCATCTCCTCTCATATGTTACGCTCTACAAATATTAAGTACTTCTGACAGTGTGACCGGTGTAACGCAAAGTTGTTTGCATCTGTTATATGCACTGTGGAGATCCTTCATTGATTATGTCTTTAGAATCAACCCAACACCCTTCCCGTAAGCTTTGAAAATCCCCAAACCTCGTGATTTTTAACCCCATCAAGCTCCTTTATTGAAGAGAATGGGAAATATTTTATACTGTGGCACACCACAAATATTACGTACTTCTGATAGAGAGACAGGTGTAAAGTGAAGTCGTTTGCATTAGCAATATGCACAGTGGCGAGAATGTTGGCATATCTCTATGCCATTTTCATGTAATGTGGCTGCAGTTTCTTTACATGTCTTAGTTGTGGAAATCGTTCAGGATCTAAGAACAAAGCTGATCTAAATGGCATGCTGTCATGTGCTGGAAAAAATCAGCCCCTGAAAGTGCAATGAATCAACAACCAAATATATATTTTAGAAACGTCATTTAAAAATAATTGGCTGATTTTAATGTAATTTAAATTGAAGTCAGGAAAGGAATATGACAAAGTGGAGCTAGACTTTTTTAAATAGGTGCTCATCTGAGTAAGATCGTGTAATTATACTTATATTCCAAATTACATCCGACAACCATACACCAAAATCAATGAAATTAAAAGTTCTTTTAACAATATCTAAGATTTACAAGGCCTTTTTTTAAAAATAGTTAGGATAAACAGTGATGAAATAATAGAAAGATCCCTTTTTAAAAAATCATACCCTAAGCAACGTATGAAACTGTATAGAGTAACAATATCATCTTTAATAATTTCTTTCTTCCTCTTTCTTAGTCCCTTGTTCTTTCTTTCCTTTTCATGGTTCGTTCTTTCATTTATCATTCTTCCTTCCGTCCTCTTTTCTCTATTCCTTCCTTTATCATCCCTGTTAGATATTCATTCAGACATTCGTGTATCCTCTTCGTATCTTCTTGTTCTTCATTCTTTCCTTCATTCATACAAACATATCTTTCGGTTTTCCTTCCTTTCTTCTTATCTTCGTAAGTCACTAAATCGTATCAAGTTTCACATTATCATCATAACATATCATCATAATAAAAGGAAATAAATGCAAAACATTTTTTAAAAATAATAGTTCGTTTTCCCAACAAGTAAACAGAAATAGTGTGCTGGTTTCCTCCAACATTTTAGCCAGCGCCCAAAGCAAGGCATTCCGGGTTAGAAAAGTATTCCACAGTAAAACATACTCATGCCGCAGCCAATAACGCAGTGTGTGTGTGTGTCTGTGTGTGTGAGCGCGCGCGCTTACAAAACTGCAGCCATAGCCAAATAGATCATAAATGACATAGACGCTTGAATGAAATGCCTTAAAATGATCCCAATATTAAAGAGACCACGAGGAACTACAAAACCATCTTGCGGCCAAGAAGGAGAAACTCAACGGCGTTTCTCAGGACGCCAGTGCGTTACGAGGAAGGCTCCACAGCCAATTTACAGCTGTCCGGGATGATATCAACCAAGTCATCTGCGAGAACATTACCTTCGCTGAGACGAACATGTAATCACTGTAACCTCGATTCTCACCATTCCATCACCGACACCTAAACAAAACTCCAGAATGGGTTTAAAAAAAAATAAATAAAAAACTTAGCAGGTGTAGCTGGCCAGGACGTCAAAAGCACTGGCAGATAAAGCTGCGGCAGCTCTGACCATACTTATCGGAGCGAGCATATTCGAACTTGTCGAGAAACTTATCGTTTCTGATTGAGACTTAATCCTGCACACAAGTTGATGTTGAGCAACTGTTGGAGGATTTGTGCTCGTCGCCGCTGTTATATTTTGCGTCGATATTAAAGCGAAGCACTCCCGGCAATACCATTCTTCTGCACTAGTTTTCGTGCAAGTGCCGACAATTTATGCTATATTGACCAATTCAGTTGTTGGGCCTGTGGTTTTAGAAAAGATGATATGCACCAACTGAAGTAGCACTTCTGGAGATGATGCAACACTTCTTCTGAGGTCTGTAACAATACATGTCAGCACTAGTTTTTTGACAAACCACCGTATTCCTGATGAGTAGTACAACAACAACAACAACAACAATAAAAAAGATCAAAAGAGTAATACAGGTTGCATTTCCTGAAATATCTGTGTGTCACAATGCGGCGGCGAGAGGGTCGACTTCACAATCACTGCTCCAGATTTAACTCTGCCGTTCTCTAGCATCGTTGGTTCAACCCCAGGGAAGAGCTTCAGCGAAGGAAGGTACATAACCCCTATTCCCTTGTTATGTACCAACATCCAGCTGCTTTCTGTTCACCTCAGTCAGATAAATGCAACTGGAAATATTCATGATAGGAAAACATTATCCTGCTACAAGTTATTCCTGTGGGTGGTGAATTTTATGGGGACATATGCGTATTCTCTCCTATGAAGCACGTACTGGCGCAAATTACGTGAAGAGGACATCCATGAGTTCTCTACACATTTTAGATGTAAAATGCACATCAGTTAAAATGTTGGAGCTCACTATCACCCTTGAAATAAAATAGCACTATTACCAGCACAACGATAAGCACGCTACGAGTCTGCATGGCATTTACTTGTTTAGACCCCACATTGCAGTCACCTGCGTTTTCTGAAATTCCTTGCCACGAGGTTGTCAGCACGGGTAACGCCGACTTAAATGCCTTGTACTTTACGGCCGACAAAATCACGTCATTTGATGGGGTTACAGCAATACATGTATCTAGTTATTCTCGTCTTGATTCAAGACTTTCAAAACTTTGATCTTTTTACACTCAGCAACGACAACGATACTATCACCTCCTTGGAGCCGGTTTTGACTTAACTGGCATCCACGGCAGACGTGGCGATGGAATGTAGGCATCTCTTGTAATACGCATAACGTAGCCATAACGACGCATGATAATTGTACTGCCGTGCCAGCTAACGTCTCACACGAAAGCTTTACAACTAGATTTGTGTCTAGCTTTGTCACCAGAGACGCCATTACGCGCTAGGACCACAACGTCGACACACAGCCAACCGGAATTTAAGCTATTCTAACAATATTCGGATTTCGCAGTTTGACATATGTGTAGCTTGCTTAAAGGAAACATGAGGGAGTAACTAGGCAAGAAACACAACCACCAGTGCCGTCTGATGATTTCGCGGTAGCAGGTGACGATGGAGTATTGGCGCAGCTTGAAAAACAATTTGACATTGACAAAGCATACAAACTACAGGTGGAAGAGGATCGGTGCCAACTTCGGGTTGATATGGGACGGAACGAGGACTCAAAGCCAATGGACACAGAGCGCTAGGGGGTACACAGACCACCTTGAGGCAACCAGCAATCAGCTAGCGGTAATGTCGCCTCTGTAGCAGAAACAAAACGTACAGCCCATCTGTGGTCATGGGCGTGAAGCTGCTAGAATGCCGGCGTGATATTTGGTGGAACGGCATCGGCAGTAACTTTTCTTTTGGGGTATGTAAGGACGTCTATCACTCGTAACACCAGATTAAAAACCCGTGTGATCTTTGCAAAAGAAATGTTATGTCACATTACAGTGGTAGGTCAGAAAAACACTCAATCACTAAACCTGAGAACAGAAGACACACCAGTTGTGACTCTTGGCGAGCGAGTTTAAAACCGTATCAATTTTGGGTCGAGACATGTTAAGGAAACCTACATTTTGTTTCACATCATCGCAATACAGCGGCAGGATAAAGATGCGTGTCGCCAAGAAGATACCACCACACACACACACACACACACACACACACACACACCTACCTCTGGGTCAATTAAACTTTCATATCACGCTCGCCATAGAAGAAATTAAAATGTCGTTGAAAACAATCTGCGATGCTGAAACTTCCTGACGGGATGAAACTGAATAGCAGAGCTTCATCTACAGAGTACTGACGCGTCATAAATGCTTGTCGGCAATCAATGCCGCCGCCGTCGCGGTTGCCATTGAAAATACAGGTTTGGGCTGTATGCTAGTTTGTATTGTGTCTCACTGAAAGCCATCAAATACAATGAAACCCTAGTCTTGGCCTAAACAAAGCCAACGTCTAAGACAACGTATCTAAGGCGCTTATCCTCGATAAAACGAAGAACGAAATACGGTCTACCCCGCATACTGAATACACCTAGCTAGTAATCGACGCAGTGGCAGAAAACGAGCCGATCGTCATCGGAAAGGCATAAGCAATACAGGAAATGATGAAAATCTCGTTCGAAATGCATAATAAACGTAAAAAAACAACAGAACAGAACCTTGGAAACAAAAGCTTTCGGACTCAAGGCTTACGCCCAGCGCACATTAGCCGAATGATACTGTCATGCAAAAACGGCAAAATCTGACTCCAAGCGGTCTTTTTTTGTGCCTGCAGTTTCAGCACATTTGAAAGAACCATAGTAGCCTCAAACGCTATCAATATTCAATATGGCCTTCATATTCGCAGTAGTAGGCCATGAACTATGAATAATGCCTTTAACATTTTCGTTCCGACTTGTATGCGTATATACCGGATTTAAGCAAGTCAAAGGCTACTGCAACCAAAATTGTCAAAGGTGCGAAGGCATCATTATGAAAGCGACAAGTACACATTATAACTAGCGACTATACTGCGGCAATGCTAAATTGTCATTTAAATTAACTGAATATCTAGTGTCTCCAGTCGTCTCAGAGCTCCAGGGTCTTAAATCTCTATTTAATCCCTACTTAATCTGAAGTTAATATATGCGTGACTAGCAACAACAAAAAGAATAAAACATTCTTACAACGCCACTCCTAGGCTAGCGAATGATGTTTATATTCTGCGTGGCATAGAGTATGGTTTAGCTGTACTAGAGTTTTATTTGGTTAAAATGTGTGTTGTGTAATCAAGGAGTAAAACATTCTCTGGTGGATATAACGTGTTGGGCTTATCATTCTCTGTTAAAGACTTTAGTCTGGTTGCAAATTCAGCCGTTGTGTAACAAGCGTGAAAATATTGTCCGAAAGTTACAGCAAGTACCATACAAGAGGGGAGTAAGTCACCATAAGGTAAGAAACTTTGTTCTTTGACTCATCAACCAGATGGCCGATTTTTGCAACAAACAATAATGCCACTTCCCATCGTCTGGTTGCTGCCTTCCAGGATATAGGGATCATCCGATATGTCTTTGTCGATTGTAGCAGGAGATCGTACATTAGGAGCACCAAACATATCTTGGATGGCTTTCAGGAAAATCAGCGTATAGGCAACTGAAGTTATCAGTACGCTCACCGGTACGGCCACAGTAATATTAAGCAAGAAATATTGGACACACATCATGCCTATAGTATATTATCGGCCATTTTAATCGGAGAGGCGATGAATGTGGTCTCAACATGTCTGGCAAATAGAGTCTGGGGTCATCCCATGTATGCTGTGTTGAATTAAACAACATTTTAAAGGTTCCCTGAGAGATATATGGTTGCCCAAACCCCACCGGCGAGGGTGGGGTGAGGTGGTAAAACTCCTAACTTACAGGAATGCGTGCTGAGGCAAAATTCCAATTCACATCTACTTGGAGTTCTTTCCTTGTTTTAATTTAATTGACAACTCCGGTGGCCGAGTGGTTAGAACGTCCGCCTCGGACGCGGAAGGTCGCGGGTTTTAACCCAGGCCGAGTCATATAGCAAAGACTTATAAAAATGGTACTTACAACTGCCTCGGTAGGCGCTCAGCATTAGGAAGTTAGTGTTAGGAGTGATCAGCATGGTGTCCGGATAATGTGACTAGGTGGGACATCATGCTACATGTCTGCGGCATGATGCCCCAATGCTAGACATCACTATAAACTGGCACACTGCAGACATCGTAGCGATGAGTGAAAAATTGTTAATGCTAGGCTAAAAATCCCAAAATCACACACACACACACACACACACACACAGATTGATAGGAGTTCTTTAAATTCAGAATTTTCTATTTCTGATTGGAACTTGCATACTGCGTATTCTTATGAATTAGTCACGTAAACCATATGCAATGTTCGTCATTAAGGTGATATTTAACAAAATAACATCAAAGTGAGTGTAAATATTGCATGATCAGGCCGGCATTAGCAGGTTTAATTTAACTATTGTGACGTCAACCCGTTTTCAAACATCAGATTGCATGTTCGTTTGAGTATATGTTTATTTCTTTTGCGTTAAAATTCCTCGTTGTGATTATTTGATCTATATTTTATGTATCTCATATGAACAGCAACTATACTGTGAGCAAACGTTTGCACAAAGACTTAGTTAAAGTCTGGGAATTCTCGGGGCTGAAACGTTTGCCTCTTCGTCCGGCAGATGTTTGCACACAGCAAAACATGCGTCATCTCTATACTATAGAACATGTCATTGAAAAATCTTCAAAGTAAAGTCAATATGAGAACAAGCACTCAAGTTAAACTTTAATGAAACACTGCTCGAATTAGAGGCTAACTGCTGATGGTTGTAACATCGTCACCAAAATTATATTCAATACAATTTGCCTCAATTAAGCTTTCATGCTGCGTTTACCCTCTTTACCTCCACGAGTTGCTCGTTATGCCCCCCACCTCACCAGCTGTGAAGGAACAACAAACTTGCAATAAATAATAAGTAAGTAGTTAATATTGGAACTTTGTAGCGATAAAATTAGGTTAGCAATGATATTGTGGTACAGAATGAGAACTACTTAAAATTAATTGAGTTTCTAGGTCTACGTAAAATTTCCTATTTTAGGTGAACATTGTAACCCAATCTCTCATTAACACTACATTTCTAATTATACACCCTTGTTTGGATCTTTTATTACAAACTAAACCTTATGCGTAATTAAAATATCGATTCAACCCACATTTACATATTATATTTAAGTTTAATTCACGTACTGGTTTTACTCACTAGATGTTTTGTTTTTCACGAACATGTGCAGTGGCTATTCTTCAAACGCATGAGATTATTCAATTTAGGTAAGTTGTTTTATCTTTAGATTTTCGAAGCAGTTATTCTTTGGTCGTCGTATGCTTTTTAAAATTTACGTATATAAGACATTTCGCGTCAGTATTTCATCGTGATGTAGATGATGTTACATATTATAATTTATTATGCCAAAAATGAATAGAATTTAGATGTTATAATTGGCTATTATTGGTATAATGAAATCAATTTGTAGAAGGTAGATTATTTGCTTTCAGAATACAAAGTTCATTTCTACTTTTAAGTTTAAGAATAAACTGTAGTTGCATATAACATACTTTCATTTAAAGCTCGTGTAAGTGAATAAAAGTTATTTCCATTCAAACAAAGACCTGATACGGGGACTTCTCACCTCGGTCTAATTCCGACAGTTGATAATATCTCCTAGTTGTGTCCTATTCGTCCGTATGCAGTGTTCGTGTTTGATGTCTTTCAGTCTGTCTTCTTGATTTTCCATTTTTATAACAATAAATCGAATTGCTGTTTTGCCAAAGATCAGGGTACATGAGAAACTGGATTGGGTGTTTTACAGGAGACGTCAGACTTTGAACAAGAACGGTGAAATAGCATGATGGGCAGGGGTGGAAAACGTACCTTCATTCCATGCTAAACGACCCACCGATAACAGCTTTTAAAAACAATTAAATGCTGATTACAACGTTTAAAACCATTAAATGCTGATTAAAGTTTGCTATCTGATCAGCTTCTTAAATTGAGATTTTATTAAGACGGAAACTGATACAGATAATGTCGGTTGTCGTCCTGAGCAGACTGTATCACTGTCACTTTTATCAGTTTACAAATCAAGAAATAAACAACAAAAGACGTAAAAACTAATTTGGATAGAGTTTAGATAGAGTAATGGACCGTGCTGTTGTTGAAATGAAATTAACAGGTATGTTTACTGAATACTTAATAATCAATGACTGAAATCTTAGTCCCTGTGGCTCTCAACCGACCCGAAGAAAGGGTTAGCTGGACAGTACAACCTATTTACTTAACCTTGAGTGTCGATACAACTGAAAAGGTTTGAAACCAATAGGGTAGCTACATACATCATAAAACTTACTTGAGTTAATTCATTAGTTCGTACTTGGGCATTTCCAGTCAAGGGTAAGCAGACGGTCAACGCCCCTTTACAATAAGTAAGTTAGACAAGAACAATAAGTGGTCGCCCATGTGTATTCCATTTCTGGAGTTCAGTAGAGAGAAAAAGTCGCTGAAAGATAAACAAAGTCGCAGACAATATTTTCCAGTAGTTTCGTTTGCATCAGTAATTTAAAATTCCTACATTTTCTGTGATACTATTGTCATTGAACACATTTTTCGTTCTTTTCGTAGGCCACCATGGATGACATTTTTATCAACTGCAACATCGGATTTGTTTTGATATTGTTCTTTTCAAACGCTATCTGCATTAGTTTATACCTGCTCCTCCAGTGGCTTTTTATCAATTGGAGGAATCGTCATAATTGTGATGGGAAGTTTCTGGGAACATCCTTGAAATTGATGGAAGGTGCTCCACATGAGATCTCCAGGGATAGCTGTGTTTCGTTAGTCGCAGCGAGGACTGATACGGAATATCTTATTAAGAAAAATAGTAAGAATTATCGACTACGAAGACTCGGTGGCATTGTAAAATCAAGCAATTTGAGCAAATTGTTTCGCAAAAAAATTAAATATTTATGTAGGTACATAGATTTTGACTATAATAAATATTTAAAAACGCGATATATTTTGGGCAAATTTCGTGCATCAGTTTGTTTGGGAAAATATCAAGACAAGGAAAATCTTTATGTAATACATAAAAATCGTTTCAGCATGATCTGTAATTTAAAGCAAGAAAAAGCAACTGAAAATCTAAACCAACATGGCTCCTTTACTACGGAACAGGGAAAATTAGTGTCAGAATTCCACAAAATGCCGAGACAGGTTCTGCCAGCAAACAAATGTTTGACTTCGAAAATATTAAAGTCGTTGTATTTGCAGTTTCAAGATAAAAATGTGAGCGAATTCCCAAATAAAACAGACCATTGTCAGAATAACGTTTTCATTTCGTCATCGAGTTATGGTGAGCAGGTATTTACGAGAAGTATATCACTGGCCAGGAAAAAGTATGCAGATGCGAAGACATGGTTTTGCAAGACCATACCGGACAGAGTACTTGCAGTAGTAACCAATCTCCGTAATAATTTACGAAGATATATTGGAATCAGGGAGGTCAGCTTTGCGCATACAGTCCACAGAAAAAGACCAATTGGTCCAAAGTCAAGGAAACATCAAACGAGCGTGATAGCTATAGACTATCATGCGACACGGCGTTGGATCCACGGTAGAAGGGGAAGCCATCACGCAGTCAGTGTACACTGTCGGGAACAATCATTCTTCCATAGAAAATTTACAGGTAAGCACATTTTCTGCAGTCACTTAGAGGTGTGATGACACAATTTACTTGTACTGTTACATAGGACAATTAATGTCTTTATAATTAGGTTCTGTTTTACAGTTCAATCCTAAAATGAGTGTCGATATTTTCGATTCGGCAAATCATGAAAACTTCTGAAATCAATCAGAACTATCTTTAACAAATTTCAGGTTGCATCAAGGATTTCATACAGGTTTTTGGACCTAAAGCGCACCACATCTTGACACAGAAGTTTGAACAAAATGGAAGGATGTATGTTTTCAAAGCCCTGGGTCAAAAAATTGTCTTTCTGTTCGACACCCGAGATGTGCACCTTGTGATGAAGGCAGAGGGTCGATGTCCTCACCATATTGATTTCAAGCATCTCCGTGTGTATAGGGAAGAAAGGAATTATCCTCTTGGTGTCCTAGTCAGGTGATATATAATTATGTATTGACAACCACTCATATAAATTTACATATTCACACATATACAGACAAATTTACACAAACACACACAAGGACACACACAATGGAGGTATATACCCATGCCTACGATGGGGTATTGAGAAAAGTAATGAATATTTTGCTATAACGTTATGTTTCTTTGAAACTGCAAACAGATTTAACGCCAATCGATAGACACAATAATGTTCAATAAAATAATCTGCAGTTGCACGTACAGCACGACAAACACTTGCAGATGTATGCACGAGACATAAGATAAGTAAATGAGGGCCACGTAAAAATCTTTGAGAAGGAGAATAATTCTGCTACTGAGCAAAGAACATATTGTGATCTCCGACTGATATCAAGGCCGACTTGGATAAAGTTTACGGATGTAATTCTCTGTCATATCTTACAGTTTAGAGGTGGGTTCATCGTTTTAAAGATAGTCGCGAGTTTATGGAAGAGGACACCAGTTCTGAAAAACCCTTGTCTGCGAATAGTGAGCAGGAAGTAGCTGCTGTGAAGGGTGCATTTGATCAGGATACCGATACACAGTGGAACTTATTCTGTCGTCTTGAGCATTAATTCGTCGACTGTTTTAATATACCGAGGAATCATATGAAGCTCAGAAAGGTTTGTACAATATGGGTCCAGCGTCTGATGACGTCAGATCAAAATCTGTCTCGGGTTGAATATGAATAGAGTGACTATAGTCATTTGAATGAGATTATCCCAGGTGATGAAACATTGATTTATTTTCTTAACCCGATTCACTCAAGAGAAATAATAAAGTCTGGCTCAGAGAAAACAAGCAGAGACCACAAATCGCTCGACGTAGTCAGACTGTCAGTGGAGATTTATGCGCATTATTTTTCGGTGCAAAAGGGCAGTGGTGCATGTGCTTCACTCTTCTAGTGACATTGGACATTTTCGTGCCTATAAGCTGTTGCCAACGTTATGGAACACTACCGAACCACACGTCCGTGCACTGGTACACGAGGAGTCGATCTAATACATGACAATGCACAGGATCAAAAATCCGCCGTTGTGGCAGACCTCGTGCGGGTGTACAGCATCTACACTTTGCCACATCATCCCTACAGGCCTGATTTAGCTCCAAGTGACGTTTTGGATAAAATACTTTACCAAAGGTTAGCTGAGGGGCAATCGATTTTGGAAAAGGTACCATTCGGTTGGAAGTGCATTTTACCGGTGAATGACCATACCAAAAAGTGAATACAAAATGGCATTTAAAAACTGAATAATCAGAATGAGAAAGTGTTTATTGGTGCATGGGAGAGTACTTTGTGTGGACGTACTATTCACTAATAAGGAACTTTGCCGTACAGCACACTAAAATACTTTTGAAATACCCCTTGCAGAATTGCATGACAGCTCATTTCGGTCTTCAAGCAATTTCATCATTACATCTACACATATACACGAAGAGCCAAATAATCACACCCTCCCACGCACCTACCCACCCATATATATATATATATATATATATATATATATATATATATATATATATTCCAAAATATAAATGTATTTCCCTTAAATATAAAATCAAACAAAGTGAAAAAATTCAAAATAGCTTACAATATTGAATGAATTCCTGAATATAGCCTAACTGTACTATCAATTTTACAATAATCGGGAAAGATCCAAAGGTATTTCGAATGAAGGTTCTAATGTGCTTATGTGCTAACATCACAGATAATAACTGTTCTAACATACAAAAGTTTTTACTTCAAGGTAAATCCCATGAAAGTTGAATGTCATTTAAGTTCTTGAATGTTTCACGGAATCCAACGAAATTAATTAAATACCCAAAACCTTGAATAATTTCACATTAATCAGGCAAGGTAATGTCAGTTTAGAATAAATAGTTTTCCGCTCTGCAATTTCAATGAATAAATTATAAATAAATCGAAATTCCTCTCATAATACTGTTATAGGGCTGAACTATAACTGAAGAATGAAACGCTAAGTATTTAATTCCATTATAAAGGCACTATGTCGCATCGAATCAACAATTCTGAATTACTTGAAAAGATTCCAGGTATTTAAATTATTCTGTATTACGAAATATCTTCAACAATCATGGTCTGATTTTTGTATTATTAAGCCAATCAACAACTAGGGCGTTCATATTATCTCTGTAGTACAGATGGTATCCCAGGATCACGTGATATTTTCGTGACCTCCATAATACTAATTTGTGCCGGAATTTGATTGAATTAGTTGTTTGCGTGAACTTGGTAAAAACTTTGATTAATTAATGGAGAGAGTAAAAACATGTTTTCTTCCTACTGTACAGGCCAGACACTGAATTAAAGAATTATATATATATATTGACTATACACGGAAAGGTACAGAGACTTGCAATTATACATATTTGTGCATCAATAACCACAGGTGCATACACGAACATATTTTATACGCATCAATTTTGGAAAAGAAAGATAAATCCAAACACTGATGCACACTTTCCCGCATTATCCTTTATATACAATTCGACACAGACTGGACAAATGAAGGAAGTTTTGAAAATTATTTCCTTAAATAAACATATCCACACAAACCGAAGATTTCATGGACGTTTGAAAAGCTACAAATTCCACTTCCAAACCGAAGATTTCATGGACGTTTCAAAAACTACAAATTCCACTTCCAAACCGAAGATTTCATGGACATTTGAAAAACTACAAATTCCACCTCCAAACCGAAGATTTCATGGACGTTTGAAAAACTACAAATTCCACCTCCAAACCGAAGATTTCGTGGACGTTTGAAAAACTACAAAATTCCACCTCCAAACCGAAAATTTCATGGACGTTTGAAAAACTACAAATTCCACTTCCAAACTGATTGTAGTGTTTACATTTTAAGTGAGGTGATAATTTTTAGGAGGAACTAAACTCTAACGCAATAGCCTAATAGTTTTACTCTTTACCTTGAAATTCATATTTGCTTCAGACATATTCAGAAAGTATATCTTCAATCGAAATGAGCATTTACCTTGCATATATTCGAAGTGTGCAAAATGTTATTCTACATCATTTTCAAATATATATCATTAGATCATATCAATGTTTTCTTATTCTACATCAAGCAACGGAGAGGTGTGGAGGAGACAAAGGAAAATATTAAACAAGCATCTCATCGGAACATTAGCAATGACTCGATATTTTCCTTCCATAGAAGAGGTTAGTATTGTAATGATTTTTGCTAAAAATCCTTTTCATGCCATTTGCGTCCTAAAAGTCAATAACACTGATTTAACAAGGAATACTTTGAAGGCCGTATTATATATAATCTTTCGAAAATACAATGCCTCATTTCAAGGCATTGTTTTTACGTTTGATTACTACTGGGATAAATATGTAACTCCTCCTAGGTACCATCATGTTAGAGTATTATTCAATTTTTATAACTTCCTTTTCAGGACAAATTCAGGCAATGACGCAAATGTTGAATCGCTTTTCATGGCAGCTAAAATTCCTTATCCTTCCGAAATATCAGTCACTTTTAATAGTTTTTATCTCATTCTAGCAACATTCTTATGGAGTTTTCTTTTTCATATTCCCTCTTCAAGAAGCTGGCATTAAACATGATTGAATTTTTGCTTCCCATTCTTCCTCTTCAGGTTTAGCAGCAGAGAGGGTGAACAGACCACTTGTCTGAATCGTCATTTGTCTAAAACATAAGGTTCCTACGAAGGCTGAAAAAACAATGTCAGTAACGTTAAACTGAAGCCTCTAACCGAGATTATTTCCATACGGTTGAAAACGGATAATAAATCGTTTGGGTTAGCTCATTTTTGTTATTCCATCGTTGA
>JAECUM010054773.1:0-54069 GCA_016617855.1 Megalonaias nervosa
TGCACATTCCAAAGTGTGGCCTAGACAAACCTGATTGAAATGGGCTTCAAGAAAGTGAGACTCCTCTACGGACTGTTTATTCAGCAGTTAGTTTATATGTGTGATAGCAGTGAACACTGTCTTCCATTTACTCCTTGGAATAATGCCTACATGTGATCAGCAGAAACAAAACTGATATGAAAATGTTTTATTTCTTCGTGATGAAAAAAACTCAGCTTGTCATTTTATTTTCTTGAACAAAAAGGCTTTCTTTTTTGTCATGTTTTGAATTTCACTGGATTGCGTTAAGTTTCAGTGATTACTCTCTTCATTATTATGAGTGAATATAATATGTGTTTTGGGGAGAAAAAAAGAAAGGCACAGGTCATCAGTAAATTTGCATTTATTGCAGTAGCATCAGATAGTCATTACATTCTTTCAAAATTTCATGGTTATTAAATTTTGTATTTTAATTAAATCATTATCTATCAGTAACAGTGTTTCTTGTCATTAATTTATGTATCTCATCACTATAGATAGGATTGGTATTATGTTATGCATATGTAATTAAATTGTTTGTTTGTTAGTTTTAAATTTTTTTTTATATTTATTTTATTCCATTACATGTTGTTGTAATGATAATTTTGTCTACTGGATTTGATATTTTTTTAGAAATTCAATTCAGTCTTTTTGACCTGATAAACAGCCAGTAGTTTGAAACACTGTATCTATTTGCTGGCCTTGATTCAGAACCAGTGTCAGGTTTATAGTAAACCTTTTTGTAATTTCATTCCCAGAGTAAGAACCATTGATTTTAGTTAAGGCCATAGCTAGCATATGTGATAATCGGCATGTAATGTTTCTACGTTGCTCTGGGAAAATGATCACCTGACCCTCATATGGGAATCTGTTTTGCATTTTACATAGTCTTACAACTCATTGTTAATAGAATAAATAGCCAGTTGTGCTTTAAACTTTTGAAGCTCAAAGGTGGTTTGTTTTGACCGGTTTGAGTTGAATTTTTATTTTATGGAATTAGTAATTCATTTCTCTGGAAAACATATATATAAGTGCTCTTTACAAAATTCTTAGACAAAGACGTTTCTTAAAAATTATTTGGAATTCCAAATTGGAATATTATTTACTGTGTTTCAACAAGGAACTGTTGACACAGCAACACTTTGAAGGTTATAGAAGATGTCATTGTCTTCCATCTTGAATTTCATTGGGATTCGAACTGTGATTCATTTAGGACTTTTCATTGATAGGACTTATATTTTATTTTTTATTCTTGAAATAATTTTGGATTTGATTCGTAAACCGTAAGTCCTCTTTCTGATTTTTACCTTGTTTTTCTAGGGAAATAAATTATTTTGTTAAATTTTACAAAGCTTGTTGTCTTCACTCTTTTCTTGTTACTTTTGTACGAGCCTAGACACGTAACAATTAAAACAAATATACAGGTCTTGCCTTACCATTGCATATAGTGGAAGGGGGGGCCTGCAAATCATTTAATATTGGGGGGATGGGGGCTGATACTAACTTGGTTTGTAATTTGTTGTGACTTGAATACATGGTCTAGCTTACCCATGAAAACCTTGAAAATTGGAACCCAGCAAATTTTTAAGTGATTGACCGCAAATAAATACTTTACTGTTTGTAGTTCAGATATGTAAGATTCGTCTTCTACAAAAATTCTTCATAGTTTCAGAATTTTAAAAAAGTTAAAGCAGAAAGTTTTTTTTTACAAGATTGATGCAAATATAGCATTAAAAAAAATTATTGCAAAAATTTGAGATTGTTTTTGCATATAACATTTATTGCCGTAAATATTCATAACTATATTGCTGTCCCCTTTGGTCCATGGAATTGTAACATGGAGCTTTTAATTGCTGCCACGGTTTTTAGCTAAAGCTGTCAAAATTTTAGGAAAAGTCAACTGGGTACATCTCAGTGATCGGTAACAAGGGTACCCAATCAAAGGGAAATTATATTAAATGTGAACCTTAACTGCTTGGTTATAAGTTTATACATACCAACCTCCCGAGAGGTATAAGCATAATTATTACTAATACAAGTGATAAAAACTAATCTGAGCATAACAAGTAATCTATGTATTACATAATTACGGAAAATTGTATGAAAAACATATTTATTTTTGCAACTTATCTGGTTCTGCAGTTATCTAAATCACAAATCAGATAAATCTATGTGGATTATTACGAGAATATAGACACAAAACAAAATGATAAATTATTTAAACACAACATTCACTTTAACTAGTCGGGGCCCCGAGTGGCCGAGTAGTCTAAAGCGCTCACCGTTACGGATCACTGCCATCTCACCTCTGTCTGCGTGAGTTCGAGTCTCAGGTTCGGCTAATGTGGGCACGTGAGAAAGCCTTCCAGTAGCTTCTCGTGGGTTGGTGGTTCTTCCCGGGGTTTTCCAGGGTTCTTCCTCCACCAATTATACTGGCTGCCATGTATAGCCTATCTTGTGCTGAAAAACGGCGTTAAACCCTACAACAACAACAACAACAACAACAACACTTTAACTAGTCAACATGTTAAACTTTTACTGAAAGGTCATAAAGTCAAGTCCACAAATTCTGAATGCTGTGTTACATCACTGTCAAGTTCCTCTTTTAAAATTTGTAAAGTGATATTGTCCTTTTCCTGATGCAACATTTTCTGCAGTTTAACAAAATCCCTCTCCTTCAACATTTTTCAGTCATATAATATCCACGAGTCACACTGAGAAAGACCATTTCACTTAACATTTGGTGCCATGTTTTTTTGAATATAGATTGGTCTGGTACTTAGGTGTGTGTAAAACTATAATAAATCGGAAAGACATATTAACATTGGCATACATGCCAATCATTACGCTTTTGGCATAATCATTACACATTTTCTCACAAATTACATCTTACTCTTGCCAGTATATTGATTACGCATTTTTGATTCATTAAAAAATAAAATAAAAATAAAGCAATAAAAAGTTGCATTTGTCATTTTTATTATCATCGCTTTAATTCCAGTCATATAAATTGAGAATATTCTGAAAAAGATGACTGCTGCATAAGTGTACAAGATGTCCTTGACATGCATGTACTTTCCTTATTTTCTGTTTATAGCAACTGTATAGGACACATTTCTAAGAAAACAGACACTCTCCTTCAATTTTAAACTTTTCATTGCAAATTCATTATATAGATAAGACAGTTAATTAGCTGACCAGTCTACACTTTTAAAGAAAATGGTGCCAGATGTTAAGTGAAACAGGCTTAATGGTGTGACTTGTGGATGTTATGATTGAAAATGTTAGAGCAGATGGATCTTTTCAAACTTGAAGATGTGTCAGATCAAGAAAAAGACAAAACAACATCATTTTACAAACTTTAAAAGAAGAATATGAGAGTAATAGAGCACTTGGATTGAGCACATGTCATGCTTATACATGTATCAAAATTCATGACTTCACAATTATTCAGCAAAAGTTACACATGTAGACTAGTTAAATTGAGTGCTGAATATAAATAATTTATTGGTATATTTTGTGTTCGTATTCTTGTTATAATCCATATGGATTTGTCCATTTGAGATAGTAATTTTGATCAGAACCAGATTAGTACAGAGCTTGTGTTTTGAGGAGCATGATCACTCTCGCATGCCATCAAGTTCCTAAAATTGCTTCCAGGAGAGCAGTCAAACACTCTCCCCAATCTTATTGTTCAAAAGTTTTCCAGATGTTTCCTGAGCAAACTTCTCAGTTTTTGTCCCAGATTTCATGGCAGTTACCTTTCACAAATACTGATATGTTTACAGGTTCCGCCATTTGGATATAGGACACCATGTGCCATAAACGATGTCATAATATTTGAGCCAAGTGAATAACTCAACTCAACACCACCAGGAGAGCTGTTTGCAGCTTCCCTGTATTTTACAAAACATATGCCCTGTTAGTAGCAGTGTGACCCTGCTATAAAACTGGTTGGGGGTCATAGAAAACCACCATGTTTTAGACCAGGGGTCTCAAACACGCAGCTCGCCAAGCCGTATACTGTGGCTCGCAAAATGATTGGCATCAAAAGGTGTTGTGAGAGATAACAAAGTTGGTGTGGCCCTTGGGCCATCAAAAATGCCCTCATGCGGCCCTCAGGGTTGGTTTGAGTTTGAGACCCCTGTTTTAGACCAAACCATGTTATAACCAAGTCAGTTAGCTGAAGAAAATGATACATCTGCCTAAAAAATGGCAGGGGGGGGGGTGTTAATAAAAGCAGGTGCAAAATTATGTGCTTTTGATTACATGAAGACAAACTAGTCTGAAATACACTTGTATATTGACAACTTATATTTGTGTAGTACAATCCATAATCCATTTAGTACTGTACATGTATATATAAAACCATGAATTCGTTTATAGATCATATGTTATAAAATTTATGTATCAGCCAAATCCCATTAAAGAAAACACAATAACACATATATAAAAAAAATTAGATGTCCTCATTTGATCTATATCCGATTTTTAACAAACGTCTTTGCAAGATACCCCATCTTCAATTAACTTGAAAGCCAGATATCTATTGTTTCAAAAGATTGGAAATTTAATTTGCATTTTATGCCGCCATTGGTAGTGATGTTACGTATATGTAATTTAATTACTTGTGTGTTAGTTTTAAATTCTTTTTTATTTTATTTTTGTTTCATTACATTTTATTGTAATGATAATTTTCACGGGATTTGACTATTTTCGGAAAATTCACTTCTCTGCTTTGACCTGAATAGAACATAAAGGTATTACATTATCAGTATTTTTAGCTCACCTTGGTTGAGATGTTTTGTAAACACTAAGTGAAAATGATTGGTTATTACCAAGGTCATGTTTGGCACACGTGTTAGTTAAGTTGTAAACAGCCTTTCTTTTTTTATTTATTTCCAGTGTGGGAATCTGATTCTTAGATAGGGCTATTCTAGCGTACGTGCAAATTGGCATTTTTTTTAATGTGCTGTTCAAATTAGTGATCACGTAGCCCCATCACGTGAGCCACCATGTGATCTAAAATCGTGGGTTAAAACAGCCATTTTCTAGTAGGATTATTGAGTCGTATTCCACACCTTTAGAGCTCAAGGTGTCTTTATTGTTGATGCCAGTTTGTTTTGAAGTTCATCTATTTTTGGGGATTTAATAATTTATATTCTCTGGAAAACAAAACAAGTGCTTTTCTTGATAAAAATTCTGGGACAAAAACATTTAGTGGAAATTTATTCGGGAATTCTAAACAGGAACATTATAAATTGTGATTCAACGAGGAACTGTTGCCATCAGTACAACGACCTCATCTGACGTCATCGCCTTCCATATTGGAACTTCATCAAGATTCGAACCTGGATTCAATTAGAACTGTTTAGTGATAAGACTTATATTTTTCAATTCTAGGATTAATTTTTGGATTATATTCACAAACCATAAGTCCTATTTCATATTTTTATCTTGTTTTCCTGAGAAATAAATTATTTTTTTAAAATTTACAACGCTTGTTGACTTCACTTTTTTCTTTTGTTACTTTTGTACGAGCCTACATGTGACAAGAGAAAATTGTGTTGTCGTCTTCGGGATATATGAATTTTGGCTAAAATATTTCAGAAGATTGTTTTTTGAAATTTAAATTCCCCTAGTTTTTAAATCCCAAGTACTATTTTACATTTTGTTTGAAATCTTTAGTGAAAACAACAGGCTTTTTTCACAGTGTCTTTAAAAGTGGAGACTTTTCTTTCTAGTCCTACTCAGGAGCAGTTGGATAGTTTGAAAAAACATGAGTTGCTTTAACTTGCCAGAAAATACGATCTTTCTGAAGCAAAATCTTCCTTAACGAAACAAGAAATTAAAAACATTTTGATTCAGTATTTGGTAGAGAAGAATGTTTTTCATAAAAGTGTTTTGGCTTCGGTCAGTAAGTCTGTATCAGACTCTGACATAAAAGTAAAGGAACTAAAAATGAAATACAAGATGGAATTAGAGTTAAGGAAGCTCAAGCTTCAGAAAGAGGAGAGAGAAACAATTGCAGTTGCAATTAGAAGAGAAGCAATTGCAATTACAATTTGAAAAAGAGGAGAGAGAGAGACAGGAGAGGGAGAAAGATAAACAAATGCAGTTACAATTTGAAGAGAGAGACAGATGCAAATACAAAAAGAGAAGGATGAAAGGGAATTTCAAATTAAAGTGAAAGAAATAGAGCTGGCAAGTGAAAAGCACAATCCCACTTCACATACAAATTCAAGTTTTGACATTGCAAAGAATATCAGGTTAGTGCCCCCTTTTAACAAAAAGGAAGTAGACCAATATTTTTTTTAATTTGAAAAAGTTGCTGAAAATTTGAAATGGCCAAGGGAGTATTGGACTCAATTATTACAGTGTGTACTTTTTGGCAAAGCTCGAAAAATCTATGCATCCCTGTCAGTACAGCAAAGTGCTGACTATGATTTGGTTAAGGAATGCATCTTAAAGGGTTATGCATTAGTCCCTGAGGCTTATTGGCAAAAATTCAGGAACTATAAAAAAGAAGCTGGACAAACTTATGTCGAATCGGTAAGAGAAAAAGAGCAGTTATTTAAGAGATTGTGCTTAGCCGAGAAAGTTGAACATGATTATGAAAGTCTCGAACAACTTGTATTACTTGAAGTGTTCAAGAACTGTGTTTCTAATGACATTAAGACTCATCTTGAAGAGCATGAGATCGAAACCTTGGAAAATGCTGCTCTTGCTGCTGTCAAGTATTCCTTAACTCATAGAGTTCCTGTTGTAAGTAAGGCTTTCACTCAGCAGTCTACTGGTAGAAAGGTATTTCAGCCTAATACGACTCCTTCTAAACCTCAATCTGGCACAACTTTTAAAAATCAAGCTTCTGATAAACTTGATTCAGAATCCTTGTCTCTTCCTACGTGTACCTATTGCAAGAAAAAAGGACACATTATTTCTGATTGCTTCAAATTGAAATATAGGCATCAGAATCAAGAGAGACCTATCCCAAATGCTCTTATTTTTAAGAGGTCAAGGTCACGGTCATGTATTGAAAGCAATACATTTGTTGGGTCTCAAAAACCCCAGTCTGATTTTATTATGGAGAATTATGAACCATTCATGTCGAAGGGTTCTATATCACTCTTGGGTGATTTGGCCAATCCTATCCCTATTAAAATTTTAAGGGATATAGGAGCTTCTCAGAGTCTTTTATTATTAGGTACTTTTCCTTTTTCTGAGAAGTCTTGTTCTAATGAGAGTGTTCTCATTCAGGGAGTAGAGTGTGGCTTTGTTAATGTTCCTCTCCATTGTGTAAATTTGTCATCAGACCTAGTTTCAGAACCTGTGACAGTCGTTATAGTGTCTTCTTTACCCATTGAGGGCATTCATTTGTTACTAGGCAATGACCTAGCTGGAGACAAGGTTGTGGTTAATCCACTTGTAACTGACAAGCCTTCTTTGGATCAGAAAGTTGATCCTATTGAAAAAGAATACCCTGATTTATACCCAGCTTGTACAGTTACTAGAGCTATGGCAAAGAAAGCTCTTGAGAATGATTTTGATAAGGAAAATATTCCTTTAGCTGACACATGTATTGGTCAGGCTTTTGATGAGGTCACTTTCACTCCTTGTTTGGATCAGTCAAAAGGTATTGATCACAGTGACCCTCTTTTAACTACTCATTCTCTTTTATCTGATCAGGGTGACAAACGACAATCACTTGTCTTCGAACAATCACTTGTCGTCGAACTGGAAAAAGATCCCAAGATCTCCTGTTTGTTTCAGAGGGCCATTAGTGACACTGAAGCCACTGAAGTACCTGTCTGTTATTTCATTAGAAATGGAATTCTTATGAGAAAATGGAGACCTCCCGGAGGTAGCTGATGGTGACGAATGGTCAGTGAACTATCAGATTGTAGTTCCAAAATCTTTCAGGCAGGAAATACTTAGTTTGGCCCATGAAACCCCTCTGGCTGGTCATTTAGGGATAAATAAAACTTATCACAAGATCTTGACTCACTTTTATTGGCTAAAAATAAAAAGTGATGTTTGTCAATTTTGTAGATCTTGTCATACTTGTCAGATGGTAGGAAAACCCAATCAGAAGATACCTATGGCTCATCTGCAACCTATTCCTGCATTTGATGAACCATTTAGAAGAATTATGGTAGATTGTGTTGGTCCCTGACCTAAGACTAAGTCAGGCAACCAATACTTGTTGACCATTATGTGAACATCAACAAGATTCCCAGAGGCAGTTCCTTTGAGGAATATTGAAACAAAAACCATAGTAAAAGCTTTGATAAAGTTTTTTTTACTCAATTTGACCTTCCCAAATCGGTCCAATCTGGTCAAAGGTCAAATTTTATGTCTGGAATTTTCCAGCTAGTAATGCTTGAATTTGGCACTCAGCAATTCAAGTCAAAAGTGAAATTACGGTTTCACAGAACTCTAATTGAGGGAACATTTGAGTCTTGTAATAGAGTTCATTCTCTCTTGCTCATTCTTTAAAATTTTCTTCAAATTAGATTTTATGGCCCTTACAAAGTAAAGAAGAAAATGAATGAGTTAAATTATAATAATAGTACTCTGATCTAAATAAATTAATGGAGTACTAGTATATTGAAAGAGATAGCCAAGTAAATCATACAATTAATTTAATTGTAACTGTCCCACCAACTGAGGATTTAAGTGAAGAAATTCAATCGGACTCTGTTGATCTTGGAGCAACAAATTTGGAAATTATTAAAAATCTGGACCAAAAGCTTTTACATTTGCAACAACAAGAAAGGAATAAATTTAAACAGTTATTATTCGAATATGAGCAATTGTTTCCAGATAATCCTACGAGGACAAACAAATGTTTCATGACGTTGAAATTGTGAATTCAAAACCTGTGAAACAACATTCATACAGGATGAACCCTCTCAAACAGGAATACTTGAAAAAGTAAATTCAGTATTTGCTGGAGAATGTTTTCTTAGAGCCCATTAAAAGTGACTGGTGTTCACCATGTATACTTGTTTCGATACCAGATAAAACTTTCCATATGTGCACTGATTATAGGAAGGTGAACAGTGTGACAAAAACATTCATTTCCATTACCAAGAATCGATGACTGTATTGATAAAATTGGAAATGCCAAGTACGTCACCAATTTTGACTTTCTGAAAGGATTTTGGCAAATTCCACTGATGGAAAGGGTAAAGGATATTTTGGCATTTGTGACTCCAGATGGACTCGATCAGTGTAAAGTAATGCCATTCGGGATGAAGGGTTCTCCAAGTACTTTTCAACACTTGATGAATATGATTTCCTCTGGTCTAGATAATTGTGATGCTTACATCGATGATGTCATCATCTACAATGACACCTGGAAAGAACATCTAGCCATGATTTGGAAATTCTTTGACAGACTCACTGATGCAAATTTGACAATCAGTTTGTCAAAAAGTGAGTTTTGCCGTAGTTGTGTAACATTTCTAGGACATATCATGGGACATGATCAAGTTAAATCTATAGATGCTAAGGTCAAGGCTATCTCTAATTTCCCTGTGCCTGTCAGTAAAAAGCAACTGATGCAATTTTTAGGTATGGCTGGATACTATCGGAAATTTTGTTCCAGTTTTTCTAATATTGCTGAACCCCTGACAAACTTATTAAGCAAGAAAAACAAGTTTCTTTGGACTGAAAAATGTCAGGAGGCTTTTGATAGGTTAAAAGCCATACTCAAAAGTGTGCCGGTTCTTACAGCTCCAAATTTTAGTCAATCTTTTAAACTATCTGTTGATGCGAGTGATGTTGGGTTTGGAGCAGTATTGATTCAAGAAGATAGAAATGGTGTTGATCATCCAGTGTGTTATTTCTCTAAGAAATTAAATAAGCACCAAAGAAATTACTCAGCAGTCGAGAAGGAATGTTTGGCTTTAATATTGGCATTACATTATTTTGAAGTTTATACATTAGTTCAGCTCCTTCTCCAGTTGTTGTGTTTAGTGATCACAACCCCCTTACTTTCATCGACAAGATGAAAAATAAAAATCAAGAAGACTTCTCATAATGTCTAATTGATGCTGGATGAACATGGCACCAGCCTGAAAGCTGGTGTAGCCACCATAGTGGCTATCTTGAAAATCTTGTTATTGCTACTCCTCCTAAATGAAAAGTCATACTGATATGGGATTTTTACCATTATGATTTCTTGTTGGATAATGGTGTTGATATGACCTCATATATAGCATCCACAATGAACATATTGAAAATCGTGTCTCTAATTTTCCTGAATGGTGTGTAATTTGTCCTAAATGAAAATAGTGCAGATCTTACATCAAATTTAGCTGTCACAGTGGCTAATTTGAAACACTTGTCACTCATGAATATCAGATTTGGTTTCAACTGTTAAAAGGAAATAATGATCTTATCTTGATTCCTGGAAATTCTTTTCAAACAATAGAGCATCAGTAGTTTTGGGGGATTCTTGTTTGGGATTATTTTTATTTTCTGTCATTTTTTGTTTTCTTTGATAAGTATTCAAATTTAGCTCTGTTAATGTCCATTTGTTCCTTAATTTACAATAATTTTTTTCAGAGTAATTTTTCTTTCTGTACATATACAGTAAAGTCATATGTCTAATATTTTCTATAATTTAAAGAGACACCCAAGGTTCTGTCCTTTGTTTCAGCCCCACCTTTTTAAAAGTAGCAATACTAACTACCTAAGATAAAAAGAAAACCATTTATTCTTTGCATTTAAATTATGTTAAAAGTTTTCCCTATAAACATTTGACGGTTTTGCAATAAAGTCTTCTTTACTGTCATTTTTTTTTAAGACCTGATTTTCATTATGTTTGTAGATTTGACCTTGGATAGTCTTTCTTGTACGTAAATAAGTGTATGGTCACTTGTTCCTACAGGAATAGATCCTAACTGACACATTTTTAGCTCTGCTGGTCATAGACCAGAAAAGCTTATAGGATGATCTGTTGTCCATCTGTTAGCACAAGATTGTTATTGTTACTCCTCCTAAACTACATGCCTTGAGACTTTATACATTCATCCCATGGTCTAGTTTGTTCTGTATGAAAATAGTGCTGCTCAGAGATCCAATATAGCCATCTTGAAATTCTTGTTACACTACTCCTGCTGAATGGACAGTCATATCAACCATATGATGCTCACATTCACTAAAAGACTTTTTGTAATATTTAGTTGTACCTAAACGAAAATGGTGCCAATCTGTCATCCAATATAGCCACCACAGCAGCCATCTTGAAAATCTTGTTGCTACTCCTCATTGAATGGTCATATCAACATAGGCATTTCATTAAACATTTTATGATTAGTAGTTGAACCTAAAGGAATATGGTGCCAATCTGATGTCCAATATGGCACACCATGGCAGCCATCTTGAAAATATCACTGCTTCTATATGGATGGTTGTATGAACATGGGATTTTCAATTAACAGACTACTTATAATGTTTAGTTGAATCTAAATGAATATTATACCAGTCTGACCTCTAAAATAGCTGCTGTCTTGAAAATCTTATTATAGCTACCCCTTCGACATGGATGGTCATATGAACATTGGGGTGTGTCACTAAAAGACTTCTCATGATGTCTAGTTGGTCCTCAGTGAAGATGCTGCCAGTCTGACATCCAGTATGGCCACCACTGCAGCCATTTTGTTATTGCTACTTCTGAATGGATGGTCATATCAATATGGGGTTTTCACTTAAAATCCTCTAATTCTACTTCTACTCCATGGAAAGTCATATCTTGAGAATATTGTTATCTCTACTCTTGTCTGAATGGATGGCTGCATCAAGTTTTGGTTTTTACCAATACACTTTTTATGATACCTAGTTTGTCTTGAATGAAAATGGTGCCTTACATTCAACATGGGTGATGTGACTGTCTTAAAAATCTTGTTGTCTCTACCCCTCTGAATGGATGATCATTATGACATGGGGTTTTCACCAAGACATGAATGATATTGGTGCTAGGTGTACCTCCAATATGGCTGTCACAACAACTGCCTTATAATGTTGTCACTACTCCCACTGAATGGATGATCAGTATAAAATGGGGGTTTTACCAAAAGACTTCCAATGTCTACTTTGTCCTTCATGAAAATGGTAACAAGTGAATATCCAATATGTGCATCACAGCAGCTAATTTGAAAATCTTGTTATCGCTGAAGAATATCTTAGATGATTTCCACACTCAACAGTTAAAAGAAGAAGTAATCTGATATTGAAGTCCTGAAAATTCTTTTCATCCAGTAGAGCATCAGTCCCTTTAAGGGATGCTTGTTTCATGATTGTGATACAAAATAAGTTAAAAATGACCATCCATAACTCAGCTCTGTATTTTTATAACAGGACTTGGAATCACGCTACCATTACATGCGGAGGACACGAGGAGATGGGAATTGTTTCTACAGAGCATTCGGCTTTGCTTGCTTAGAAAAGTTTCTCACAGATTCAAAAAATCTGCCCAGGTGAGACTTTTTTTGTATTTCTAGAGACATTTTCTTTTCCTTAAATGACTGATTCAGTCTCTGCTTAGAATTATACTTTGTCTTAGAATAAAGCATGGATTACCTCACTGGATTCTTAGAACTCTGCATCAGCAAACTAAATGGTCAATCACCGATTACCAACCAAATAAGCAGATTACTTTGGTCCATATCAAATATGCCATTGCAAATAGGAATCTTTATTATTCCAAAAATAATACTTTTGCAAAGGTTTGCAAGAATATTTTGTTTGCATCTTCTGAAATACTGAAATCTTGATATGGGGCATAACATGCTTCTCTGCATGGAGATACATTTTGAGGCATACTATATTTATCTATGCTTTTTCTAAAACAAATATCAATTTTTTTACAAAGAGAAATATGTTGCTTGCATTGAATACATAGTATGGTTCCAGAACTTTATGAAGTGTTTATTCATCAAAGATTTTTGCGACATGGTTTTTATTTGCCTCTTTGCTTTTCAACTGACATTGTTCCAATGAGGAGACATTATTATCCATGCCTTTCAGCAAAGATTAAGGATATTGTGATTGCACCCATGTATTAGTCTGTCCATCTGTCTGCCTGTGACGGAGCTCGCTACTTCTCATAATAAGCTGCTTGAAGGATTTTATTAATACTGGGACGAATTAGTGGTTTTTATAGATGCACAATAAGTTTTTACTTTTTCTTGCTCCTTATGTTTTGGTAATTTTCTTAAAATATTGTTAAAAGAGTATTCTGAAAATATAGGCGAGAATTCTTCAGTGATTGATGGATTTCCAATCTTTCATGATCATTTATTAGATCGTTGTAGATCTGGGGAGAATTCTCTGTGTGTGCATGTACGTGCATGACATTGGTGATCAGTAACACTGTTTCACAGGTGTTTCCTCTTGATCAGTTGCTGTTTTTTTACCATGCATGTTTAAGATATGGCAGATAGAAAACATAACTGTACTATAGTCTGGCTCCAGTCCATTATGAATCGTACCCCACCTCTGATCTTCAAAAGTATTTTACCTGGCACATGCAGTTACTATCCAGCTGGGGATTATTTAATCCTTTGAACCTTACGAATTTCAAACAAAACCTTGTTGTGCCTACACAGACATTTTTAATTTGGAGAAATAAAGTCATTAATGGCAAGTGCAATGTTAAAGAAATGCTATTTGTAATAAATGGACAGCCTAATATACATGTACTGTATATTGTAAGGTGCATGGTTGTGATGCAGATGGTCGCCTAGTAAAAATAAGTCTGTACACTTGTACTTTTATGTGCAAGTTACCAGCCACTTTAATTTAAACTTAGGGTATGAAACTACAGTGCCAAAATTCTCTGAATCAGAAAATGTTATGTAAGTTGATTATAGACTTTCATTTTTATATATTATAAGCCAAACGATCTAAATAATGCAGTCAGAATAAAAGTGGCTTCAAAATAATTTTGTAAAATTCATAATTAAGTAGCATTTAAGATATCAAACAAGGGTTAATGTTTCTTGTATTTTAATTGTTCACCCTCACTGAGATACCTTTGCTGGTTCTAAAGAGGGTATTTGGGAAAATTACATGTGCTTGACACAGTTAAAATAGGAGCTAATTTCAACTTTGGTATGAATTTTGTACCTGAAAACCAAGCATTATTACTGGATTAAACGTTCTTCCAAAATATTCTTTAAATTTTTTAAGATCTGCTTACTTTCTTAGCAGCTAAATCCCAAATTGATATAGCAGCATAAAGAAAATTGCACTAAACCACTAACATTTTGAATATATATACTGGTTATGTTGTCAGCTGATCACATCTCAACTATATGTTGTCTATTTGAATATCCTAGTAAATTCCATCATTACAGTGGTTCCCCTCTTATATGGCCATCCCTTTTGCACCGCGAAAGTGGCCTTATAAGACGGGTGGCCTTTCCAGAGGGGGACTAAATTTTTTGTGAGAAGTATATGTAATGTACGTAGTAAGAAAGCTACATTCTTCAGGGCATTTAATATCTTCATTTAATATCTTCGTTTAAAAGTAACATTAATTACTAAAAGGTTCTTCTTGTTTTAAGAAGACTTATTTCAACTGAAAATACATCAATAGTTTTATTAAATTGTTTTATTAGAGTCTTTTCTACATAAAATTGTTCGGCAAGTTCCCCTTCCACCCCCCCACCCTCCATGTCGTCGAGTAGAATAACCAACTTTCTTCTAAAGTAATATGTCTCTGTTTACGTGATGACATGTTAATGTTTAGTAATGATTTATTTGAATGTTGCTAACTGGAGGTGATTTAATTAATAAGACGAAACTTTTGTAGAGTGGATGAAATACTTTCTTCATAAAGGTCATGTCACATGTCTACGGCACGATGCCCCAGTGCTAGACATCACTATAAACTGCCACACTGCAGACATTGTAGCGATATGACTGAAAAATTGTTAAAGCTACACTAAAAATCTAAATCACACACACTCTTCATAAAGGAAGCGATAGGCATATTGTCACATGATTTTTCAGTCTTTATCTGGTACCCTGTTTTGTTCAAGATTAATTTCTCTGTGTGAGTGTGTGTGTGTGTGTTAATCCACAAAATCTATATTTAGCCTATGCTGGCCATATTATGATATTGACAATTACGTCCGATTGTAATCACCGAAGAGAAGAACTCAACAGATGTGTGAAGCCCAAAACTCTTATCACAACATTGTTGAGCCCATTTCCTGTAAACGTCAGCTTTTATAAATAATGATATAATAATTATCTTAGTGTTACATGTACTTTAGCCAACACTTCTTTCAGTAACGGAAACCTGACATCGGGAGACAGGTATCGATGGTAGAAATAATCTGATTACTTACCTTATGATATGAATTAATTATTAGTTCTGGACACATTTGAAATATAAAGTGTCCGCTTGTGAGGGGAACTTTTTCCATTTTTGTACTGATATGCTGGCCGCTGTTCATGTTACAGGAGTGTCCATTCTTGAGGGGTACTTTAGAATACAAACTCGTCGGTGCCAAGGGATTTTGGCTGTAAGAAGCGGGTGGCTGCTGATCAGGGGGCCGTTCAAGAGGGGGGCCACTGAATATAAGGGCTACATTAAAATTTTTGATTTAATTTATATTTTAATTGCTAAGTAAATGTCTGTTGGAAGTGTCAGTTTGCAGAGGTTTCCACAACATCACTGATCATGTATTAACAATGCCACACAGTCTATATCTTGTATTGGATGGTCACATGACCAGTCTTGCCAGTTGTTCTTATTGTTGGTGTTTCAGGATGAGATTTTCTTATGGGTGCTTTTTCAGTATGGGATTTAGTTAGTATGAAAGTAAGCACAATTTTAACATTGAAGGAATGATTATGTGGAATCGCAAATATTCAGATACTGTAGCAATAAATGACATAAGTGAATATTCTAAACAAATAATTGTCAGCACAGGTATAAACTGTTGGCATAAATGGCATTAATAGAAGATGTCTATTTCAGATCACTTCATTTAAATTTCAAACAGTTTTTTGTCTTTTTTTTCTGGTGAAGAAAAAGTGAAATGTTGTACTCCATAGCTTGCTCGCTTGCATTTTTTGTGTTTTGGTCTAAAATTATAGAATGTTTGGGACTTTAACAGATTTGAGTATCCACTGATTCTTTTTTTCTTTATTAACACAGTGTCCATATTTACTTGGGCAAGTCTCTTTTTTTTTTTCCAGATGACAGGAGGGACATAGTTCATCATTGTTGATGAGCTCCAAATAATTCTGTAAAATTTCTGTTACTTTGGGAGTTTTTCACCTTTGAATCAATGTACATTAGAGTTAAACCACTAGCCAGTTTTTTAAAAACAGTTTTTGTAAAAAAAATACTAAAACTTAACCTTGCTAGTATTGGATGCAGATGACGCATGTTTTACCGTGTATGTTTGTGTTATGTTAGGACCCTTGCATCTTCACTGAAAATAGACAGGAACTGGAAGAAGACAGTGAGCAGGCTCTTTGTTTACACTGAATTTTCATGCTTGGTTGAGAAGTGATATGTAGTTTAGAGAGCTATGAGATTAATATTTGTGTATTTTAATGTTTCTCTTTTGAAGGTTTAAAGAAGTGGCACTGAAGAGTAGAGACGACTTGGTTAGTTTAGGTTTTCCTCAGTTCACAATCGAAGATTTCCATGAAAGTGTAAGTGGCCTCATTCTTAAGCAGATTTTCTCAAAAGACTTCTGCATGGTACCCATTAACCCTAATGATCTTGTACCTGAGCAAAAGGAAATTATGTTAAATGTGAACCTAAACTGCTTTGTTGTAGGTTCATACATGCCAGCAAACCAAGAGAAGTATAAGCATAATTATTACTAATATAAGTGGCCAGAAATGTAATCTGAGCATAAGAAATGCAAAGTGTATATTACATGTTACGATTACAGAAAACTATATGAAAAAATTACGTGTATTTTTGCTACTAACCTGGATCTTCTATTAAAATTCTTGTCACAAATTTGCTAAATCCATGTGGATTAGTAGTTAGTACAAGAGTATAGATACAAAACAAATTTATAAATTATTTAAGCATAACAGTCACCTTAACTAGTGTACATGTCAAACTTTCATGAATGGTCGTGAAGTCCACATATGTTGAATGCTGTGTTACATCACTAATGAATTCTTCTTTCAAAATTTGTAAAGTGTTAATGATTTGTCCTTTTTTGGATGCAGCATAGTTTTAAGTTTAACAAAATCCCTCTCCTAACATTTTTCAGTCGTACAGCATCCATGAGTCACATCTATAAAGCACATTTCTCTTAATATCTGGCACCATTTTTTTTAGTTTAGACAGGTCCACTACATACGTGTGTATCAAAAGAGAATGAATTTGTGACACATGGTTTCACATTCAAGAAACCTGTATGTTTTCATGTACCATTACTATAAATAGAGATTAAGGAAATTAGGAGGTTTAACAATGAATAAATGCTCACCAGCCAGTAGTCCCATGATACAAGCCTTGAACTGTAATCATTATTCTGTGTCTTGTTTGCTCCTGATGTCTTTGATCTGAACTTGGAAACATGTTATTGTTTATGTTATTTTTTGTAAATCTGTAACTGGTACCCGGTGGCCCATTTTATTACCCAGGTTATTATCAAAGGGCAAGTGCCCAAGTTGAGACTAGAATTTCGCAATTAGTTATCTAGTTTTCCAGAAAATGGCTGAACTACAAAGTTTTCTGTTTTGGACCTGGATTTTGTTGAAGATTGGTTATTACCTATTATTGAATCTTACTTTTTTCATACCTTCTCCCTCCCTCTGTTAATTTTTTTTACCCCAATTACAGTTTGCTTTATTGATAAAGCATGCATTTCTGGTGTTCTTTTGTTAAGAAATTTAGTTCCTTACATTTATGCAATCTGCAAAAATATGTTACAGTAGCGAACATAAAAAAAATGAAGGACAGAAATCTACAATCAGCAACCAAGTCCTCTAAAGACATTGTTTTTTTTTTAAATTTCGATACACCATCTGACAACTTTAATCACCAATAGCAGTTTTGTTGATCACTAACACCAACTTGGATATTCATTACTTCAGTATTGATTTGCTTGAATAATGTCCAAGATGTACAGCACCACCACACAATCAGGGCTGATCAGATTTTTTTTTTAATCCACTTGTCCAGGTCAAGTAGTTTTAGAACTTCATTTGTCCCACTCACCTGTTCACTTGTTGCAGTGTTTGAATCACTTGCCTAGGTTCAATAAGCAGTATGCACTTTGGTCCATAAAAGGTACAAATGAAATAATGTTCATCATGTTTATTTATTCAAAGGGCTTACTTTTTCAGTTTTCCATTATCAAGGTGCACACTATTTCTAGCTCATATATGGTAGCATCAGTATCTTCATAAGCAAACATAGAAAGGAATTTACTAGAATTCATACTTTCCCTAACATCTTCTCTCAAGACTTGATCAATTGACAGAACAAAGTCTCTGGCCCAGAGTCTTCTAATATTTAGCACCAAATTTAACATTGTTCTTCTCCCAGAGTACAAACAGCATTTTCATATGAGAAAATGATCTTGCTAAACTGACTAATGTCTAGGCTGTGCCTATGAGAGCTCTCGTTGTTTGTTTGTTTTCTTTCAATTCATTCTCATTTAGTCTTAAACTGACTTTTCCCAGTGGAGTGAAAGCAACTCCAACTTCATGGATTATCTGCACATGCTGGCTATTGTCTTGCACATGATGGCTAGTGTCTGGCACATACTGGATAGTGTCCTCCACATGCTGGCTAGTGTCCTGCTCATTGCTGGCTACAATCCTGCACATGCTGGCCAGTGTCCTGCTCATGCTGGCCAGTGTCCTGCTCATGCTGGCCAGTGTCATGCACATGCTGGCTTGTGCCCTGCACATGCTGGCTTGTGTCCTGCACATGCTGGCTAGTGCCCTTCACATGCTGTGCTGAGCAGATCTTATGATTGAGTGGTAGATTCAAGCATTCAGTATGTCCAGAGGGCAGGAATGGCTAGAAAAAGGTAGATCATGTGAACAGAGCATTAAAATTTGCACTTACCTGACTTTTTTTAAAATATGAAACAGATCTTGTCCTGCACTAGTGCCTTAGAAATGTTTACTTGTCCAGCTTCAAAATGGGATAGTCTGAGATGTCGGACTATGGGATTTGATTAGCTCTGAAAATATTAAATGGGCTTCACTAGTTGCAGCACTGAACCATGATCATTGTTTATTCACAGTTATGTGACCATTTTTTTTGTACTCTGCAGACACAAAGGTTCCTTAAATTTTGTCGAGGTTTTTGTTCCACTCGTTAAAAAAAAACCAATATAGAGTCAGAACATGTTACAGTCTTGTCAAAACTGGTTCTGTGTGGCAACTGGTGTAGTCTCTAGTGTTTAATTCCATTTGTTCTTTCCATTTGTCAGCTGTCAGCGCAAAAGTTATATAGTGTGTTTCTTATCTTTCAGTTCATGGATGTGATAGAAAAAGTTGAAAAGCAGTGTTCTGTGACAGAATTGAGTGATATATTCAATAATCAGGGTCTCTCAGATTACATAGTGGTGTATCTTAGGTAAGATGTTACTGGTGATATTAATTGTGTGAAATTATGGATCAATAGTACATGTGCATTAGCTATTATTGCTCACAAGAAATAAATGTCTTTTTAAGTATTGGTCACAGCACAAAATTAAATCTGTGAGTGGGCAGAGAGTTATCAGACAAATTGTGTGTTCCTAACAGTAGTGCTCATACTATTACATGATATCTTCAGTCAGGTGACTGGGTTTTTGTAATTAATGTGTCAGTTCAAGTACTTACACTCTCATTAATATAGGTGAGACTTGCAAAGAAATATGTAATTATATCATCTATTTTCAAGCCTGTTATACAAAATGTCTTTTTCAAACAATGCTCACTAACATATGACAGTATTTGGCAAAGTCTGATTGTAGGTCATTCTTCTGCCTGCCTGTGTTTTTCTCGTGATCTCACTTGCATTAAATTTGTATTTTCAACCAAATACTTCACTGATTCTCATCCAGGAGATTCTCATTTTGTATACATGCTCATTAGTTTATTTTTTTTCGTCTTTCTTAGATTGTTAGTGTCTGGATATCTGCAGAAAGAGGCCGACTTTTTTGCAAATTTCATCGAGGGAGAACGTACAGTGAAAGAGTTTTGCAATCAGGTAAATAGAAGATATTACATTATTGTTGATTAGGTATGAAACCAACCTAACACATAATTTATTGCAATAGTAGATGATTGTGCAAGCACAAATGGCATATCGTATGATGCAACATGTTTGTTAAATTTAGGGCTAATAAGAACAGTTTGAGATAGCAAAGGCTGTATTGCTATGTGACACTGCTGGATGCATCATACATCGTTTTTGACACAATATTATGATGCAAAGGCTGTAATTGCTATGTGACTCTGCTGGATGCATCATACATCGTTTTTTACACAATATTACGATGCAAAGGCTGTATTGCTATGTGACACTGCTGGATGCATCATACATCATTTTTGACTATTACGATGCAAAGGCTGTATTACTATGTGACACTGCTGGATGCATCATACATTGTTTATGACACAATGTTATGATGCAAAGGCTGTTTTACTATGTGACACTGCTGGATACTTCATAATTGTTAATGAACATTGTTATGATGCAAAGGCTGCATTGCTATGTGACACTGCTGGATGCATCATACATTCTTTATGACACAATGTTATGCAAAGGCTGTATTGCTATGTGACACTGCTGGATGCATCATGCATTGTTTATGACACAATGTTATGATGCAAAGGCTGTTTTACTATGTGACACTGCTGGGTACATCATACATTGTTTATGACACAATGTTATGATGCAAAGGCTGCATTGCTATGTGACACTGCTGGATGCATCATACATTGTTTATGACACAATGTTATGATGCAAAGGCTGTTTTACTATGTGACACTGCTGGATGCATCATACATTGTTATGACACAATGTTATGATGCAACGTCTGCATTGCTATGTGACACTGCTGGATGCATCATACATTGTTTATGACACAATGTTATGATGCAAAGGCTGTTTTACTATGTGATACTGCTGGATACATCATACATTGTTTATGACACAATGTTATGATGCAACGTCTGCATTGCTGTGTGACACTGCAGGATGCATCATACATTGTTTATGACACAATGTTATGATGCTAATAGATGCAAACAATGAGGAATGAACATAAAAAGGATGAATTTTAATTTGCACTTTGATGGTTTTTGACAGATAAAATGCAGCAAACTTGAAAGAAGATAGAGGAATTTAAGAATGGATAAAATAAGAAAAATGTGCATGAAAATATCATGACTTTCTATTAGAAGAGCCACAGTATTGTAAATGTGCCTTAAAGAGGTTTCCAAAAGAATGTTCACACTTTTACCATTGTTTTAAAATTGGAGAATAGTGATGTCTTATAAGAAACTCATTTCATTTTAAATTTATATTTGTAACACAAGTATTGGCAGAGCATTTACACCTTGTTAGAGGAGTTGTATTGCTAAAGATATAATGTACTTTAAATGAAACATTTTCCAAGCATGACACATATGTGAATTTAGCATGGCGGCTCAATTACAAAAATATTTGGTCACATCAGTAGTGTTTACATCATCTGTATAGCCAAGGGGCTAAATGCTCAAAAAATAATATGATGCTAGAATGCTGTTTTATTGATATACAAATATTTCATGACACTAAAATATGAAGATTTACTGTAATTGGCTTATAATGATACTTTATAGCTGTGACCTATTATTTCTAGATTCCGTTTATTTGTGTACTATTTGAAAATCCTAACAGTGCAGTGGATTTTGAGAAATTTTTTTTGCTTTGCCAGATTTGTCAATGCCTATGACATAGTGTCTTTTCTCTTTTACCAAACATGGATTGTGTTATTAATAACAGTAATAAAACTTCTGATCAGACTAAACTTGGTAACAAAGTATAAATCCACTGACCATTCTTGTCAGCTTGTATGTCTAGGGAGACAAATCCAAGTTAGGTCAGTCATTATTCCTGATACTGATTTTCCCTGGATATTGTTCTGTTCATTGTAATACTTAAAACAATAGTAGAAAATGCTTTTAAATGTTACTTTAAAAATTCTCTAGTGATATGTCAAGAAAAGCAAATATAGAAAACCCACTGCTCACAGATAGTTCTAATAGGCACCAGATCATTTCCATTGTTTAGGAGGTACGGTAATGGACAGACTGCGAGTATCACAGTATCCCTAACACTTCTTTTATAAAAATAAAACTTCATCCAAAATATTGTCACATACAAAATATACTGTATGAAATACTTTTATGTTGGCCTATATTAGCCAAAAGTGGGACATATTCATCACTATTCTTTCACTGGCAGTGGCGTTGATGGTAGCGTCAGTGTTTGAAATTTTGTGCATTTAAATCAGTCAGAGGTACATCATGGAAATGTGATCTACTATTCTATGGAACCTTTGCACTGTGTTTTTATTTATATCTTACGAGAAGCTTCACTCAGCCCAATTACCCTACAATCAGAATATTACAGCATAACTGAATTTTTGCAGTTTACTCACTGGTATTATGCATTTTGAATAACTTTTGTATAAGCATCTATATGAACCGGAATATAATAATTGCAGGTTTGGTTTATTAACCTAAATTCATAAAAATATTAATTATGCTTGCCATAATGCATACCTGCCAACTGTTATGCTTTTGGTATAATCATTCATGTAATTGTGTCTCACACCAGCCTGTATATGGATTATGCTATTGGTACATTAAAAAAATAATAAAAATAAAGCAATAAAAGGTTTTGTTTGTCATTTTCATTATGATCTCCTTAATTCCCCACATCATATAAATTTGAGAGCATTCTAAAACAAAAAAGAAGACTGCTGTGTAAGAGTAGCATCGAAGTACATTTGTCCATTGTAGAGCAACACATACTGTTCTTTTTTCTGTTTAGCAGCTGTATATATGGCACATTTTCAAAATAACAGATGGGTTTTACCAGATGTTAAGTGAAACACACTTTATTGGTTAGTGGACCAGTCTATACTTTAAAAAAATGGCACCAGATGTTAAGCAAAACACACTTTGTAGATACGATTCATAGATGTTATATGACTTAAAATCTTAGGGGAGAGGGATCTTTTTTAAACATTAAATCATGTAGGATAAGAGAAAGGACAAATCAATAGTGCTTTACAAATATAAAAAGAATATGAGTGTGATTTAATACAGCACTTGGGTTGAGCACATCATCATGCATGTCACAGAATTTGTGGAGTTGATTTAATTATTGCTCAGCAAAAGTTAAACATGTAGACTACTTAAAGTGACTATTGTATGTGTATATAAAATTTTATGTTTGTATTTTGGTACTAATCCACATGTATTTTACCCATTGTTACATATCGGCTCGTTCAAAAGTAACAAAAGAAAAGAGTGAAGACAACAAGCTTTGTAAATTTTAACAAAATAATTTATTTCCCTAGAAAACATGGTGAAAAGATGAAAATATGAAATAGGACTTACGGTTTGTGAAGAAAATCCAAACATTTATCCTAGTACTGAAAAAATACAAGTCCTATCACTAAATAATTTTAACTGAATCCAGGTTCAAATCATGATGACGTTCCAAGATGGAGGATGATGACGTCAGGTGAAGTCTTTGCACAAATGTCCAGAATTTCATGTTGAACCCCAATTTGTACTGTACTATACCAATTTAGAATGAATTTCACTCAATGTCTTTGTCCTAAACCACTTGTGTAGTTCTCCAGGGAAAAATAAGTTATTATTTAAAAAGTAGATGAACTCCTATAGCTGTCTTCTATAACAAGACACATCTCGAGCTCTACAGATGTAAAGAAAAATAAACTCTTTCCAGCACAAGGAAAATAATACCTTCTTCTCAAGGTATAAGAACAACTCAGACTATTTCACAGGGACCTAAGTGTTTAAAAACCGACCTAAGACGTCATTTCATGCACACGCATGAAGAACGCGTGGTTATTTCATCACCTAACAATTGCAGTACATGATGTAATTCACATATGCTTAGGAAATGACTTTGGCCACGACCAGTCGTTTATGCTGGCTGTTTATCCACCCGGCAATCTAAAAAAAAAAACTTACAAAAGCCAAGAGTCATATTTACGTTCTAAATAAACACGATGTTTCTTTCAAAAATATCAGATCCCGTGAACATAATCATCATCATAATAAAATATAATGATACAAAAATGAAATTAAAAGAATTCAAATTTAAACACACAAGTCATTAAACTACACGGTCGTAACACCATTTGGGACAAGAACTTTTACCAGCTGCAGATCCAGGTTAGTAGCAAAACAAGAAATGTACATTTTTCGTACAGTTTATTGTAATTGTCACATGTAATACATTGGTCCCCCTCTTATATGGCCACCCCATCTGCACTGGGAATGTGGCCTTTCCAGAGGGGGACTATATTTATGAGATGTATGTGTATGTAGTAAGAAATCTATATTTGACAATGTATTTAACTTTACAACAAAAATAGAGAAAGCTAACCTGAAGCTTTCATCCTTACGCTAAGGACTTCATCAGCAGACTGATGTGATCTCTACTGACTGTCAACATCGCTCGATGGAAAAGTGAGCGATGTTAACAGATTGTCCCAGATATGCGGCAGGTTGTAACAGCCCCCGTCCCTGTTCATCGTTGGTTTGTACGCATAGATGTAAATCAATTCTTTAACCCAACCCCCAGCTCAAACCAGGCTTGTTCTCGATCTAGGATTTTTACGGAGTTCCAAGTTATAGTATGGCCAGGGCAAAAATTGTGGATGTGCCGTGATACCTCAGACGAGCTTGAACTAGATCAAGAACAAGCCTGGTTTGAGCGGGGGCTTAAGAAATTGATTTACATCCGTACGCACAAACCAATGCTTCAGGTTAGCTTTCTCTGTTCTTTTGTGAATGTAATTGAGAAGTTAAGTACATTGTCAAATATGAATATTACTACACAGTTAAGCTTTCACCAAAGTAAGAAATCTACATATAACTTAAAACAGTTAATATCTTCATTTAAAAGTAGCATTAATTATTAAAATGTTCTTATTGTCTTAAAAACAGACTTAATTCAAGGTAACATAAATTAATAGTTCTTATTCTTAGGTGTGAAATTTGAGTTGGGTATTGTTGGCATGCACATTGCAAAACCATTCAAAAACATTATTTAAATCCTGGTACATACATTGTTTCGTATGTAAAAGAATTCTCTTTTTTTGTGTATGTAATTGAAAAGTTAATACATTGTCAGATATGAATAGTACTACACAGTTAAGCTTTCACTTGAGTAAGAAATCTACATATAACTTAAAGCAGTTAATATCTTCATTTAAAAGTTGTATTAATTATTAAAATGTTCTTCTTGTCTTAAAAACAGACTTAATTCAAGGTAACATAAATTAATAGTTCTTATTCTTAGGCGTGAAATCTGAGTTCTGTATTGTTGGCATGTGCATTGCAAAACCATTCAAAAACATTATTTAAATCTCGGTACATACATTGTTTCATATGTAAAATAATTCTCTTTCCATTTACTCCATTTTCCCACTGCTACAGAATATTCTCCTTATCTTTTACAATATTGTTTATTTGAGTCTTCCCACCATAAAATTTATAGGAAAGTGAACTCTCCCCATTGTCGTCAAGTTGAATAACTTTTACTTTTCCTTCTGGAGTATTATTTCTCCATTTAGGTGGTGACATGTTAAAGTTCTGTAACAATTTATTCCTATGTTGCTAATTGTACAGTATTGAAATTTAATTATGCAGACAAAACTTTTGTAGAGTAAACAAAATTCCTTGTTTATCAAGGATGTGATACTTGTACTGTCACGTGATTTTATGGTCTTTGTCTGGTACCCTGTTTTGTTCAAGATTAATTTTTCTGTTAATCTACAAAATCTATATTTAGCCTATGCTGACCATGTTATGATTTTGACAGTTACATCTGGTTATAATAAGAAAAAAAACCTAAAAAAAAAACCTGCTGTGTGAAGCCCAAAACTGTATCAAAACATTGCTGACCCCATTTCCTCTAATGTCGGCATTAATAACACTAACCTTAGTGGTTTATGTACTTTAGCCAACACTTCTTTGAGTAACGAGAACCTGACACCAGGAAACAGACATCAGGGAAGATAATCGGATTACTTACCTTACCGTATGAAATAAATATTGGTTGTGGACACATATTTATAATAAAATGTGGCCATTTATGATGGGTAAATTTGACATTTTTGCACTAATATGTTGTTCACTGGTTGCGTTAGTGGGGTGGCCATTCTTGAGGGGTACTTTTGAACACAAACTCATCGGTGCCAAGGGGGGGGGGTGATTTGGATTTTTAATGTAGCTTTAATAATTTTTCAGTCATATCTCTATGATGTCTGCAGTGATGCAGTTTATAGTGATGTCTAGCACTGGGGCATCATGCCTCAGACATGTAGCATGATGTCCCATCCAGTCACATTATCCTGACACCAGGCTAAATAGTCCTGACACTAACCTCTTAATGCTGAGCGCCAAGCGAGGCAGCTGTTAGCACCATTTTTATAAGTCTTTGGTATGACTCGGCCTGGGATCAAATCCACGACCTTCTGCATCTGAGGCAGATGCTCTAACCACTAGGCCACCAGAGTGGTGCGGTGTCAAGGGATTCTGGCCATAAAATGTGGGTGGCCGCTGGTCAGGGGGGCCATTCATGAGGGAGACCACTGTATATAGATTACACTTTTTATTCTTAGGTTACACTTTATTGCCACTTAAGTGATGCTCATACTTATCTTGGGGTCGGCAGGTATGAATGATGTTGCTATTTACTGCATTAAAAAAAATTGTTTGAATACTTTTGAAATGGACTTATGATATTCCCATCGCAATTTCAGGAAGTGGAACCAATGGGTAAGGAGAGTGATCACATTCACATCATAGCACTGACCTCCACACTTGGAATACCAGTACGTGTGGAATACATGGACCGCGTAGACTCTGACAAGTGTACACAACACAACTTTCCAGAGGACTCACAGCCATCAATTGTATTGCTTTACAGACCAGGACACTATGACATTCTATATTCTTGATGACTGGGTTGTGCATAAAACATAAAGTCATAATTTCATTGGGAAATGTTCAGTTATCTTCCAGTCAGATTTAGTTCCTTGGTACAGGGTGTTTTGTCATATTCTAAATTTTCCCCAATGTGTTTTCAAATCATATGGATTTCACAATTCATTAAAGTCATAAAATTTATATGCATGTAGAATTAGCATTAAGGACTTTAATAAAATGTTTTGACTTTTCAGTAAAATTTAAAGAATTGAGACCCATAATATTGGTATCAAGTTTAATAAAATTATAAATTTAAGTTTAGATTTAAATAGGACCAATAAAAATATCCTTATTTTAGGGTACCTGTGATTAAAAACTGAAGTAGAATAATTTATTTGGAGCAACTGGAGCTGTACACCATAACACTATTCTCCAAAATTTTCATTTTACAGAAAAGGATCTTTTGATTAAGGCTAGTTATGCATAGAATTGAAAGATGAAATAGATATGTTTGTCTGGAGTTAGGTTGTATTCAGTAGTGAGAACTTTATTTAATTTGTCTTTAGTAAAATTTACAACTGTCAAGAAAGTAAAATTTGTATAATCATGAGTAGGCATTTAATTTTTATGCACCCATTATTGGTCAAATTATGTTGTGGAATTTACTGTCTGTTTTTCCATCATCTGTGCATCAGTTAAACTTTGCCTTTTCTAGTTCATAACTTTGTAGTGGTTAGAGAGATTTTCATGTACTTTGCCCAGGTGAGCCACCATATTATAGCCACACCACTGCCTCAAGGTCAGTGTCACAACAAGGGAAAACATAATTCTGCAGTTGTCCTTTTCCAGGATATACCTTCTGAATCACTGAAAATATTTTAGTGAAACTTTGTCCAAGTGTGTATCATGACTTGACAGCATGTTACATACTATAGCCATGCTCCCTAGCCTCAAGGGCATGGCAAAGGAAAATGTAATTCTTTGACTTGTATCCCTTTGCAGTGTATAACTTTTGAACCACTTTAAAAAAAAAAAACTTGAGCTAAATACAACTATTACTTAATATAAGGTCCTTCATTATAACATAGTTCCTTACATTTCATTAAGTGGTCATAAAAAAATATATGTATCATGAACTTAATTGTAAGTCAGTCTCACTCTAGACAATATACTCTGGACACCATGGACGGTATTCTGATGAGGGAGTACTGTATGTATCCTGTACTTCATTGTAAGGTTGTCTCACTATTCGGTGGAAAGCTTGCCGGTAGCTTCTTGTGGGTTGGTGGTTCTTTCCGGCTTCTTCCTCCACCATTAATACTGGCCGCCATGTATAGCCTATCTTGTTCTGAAAAATGGCGTTAAACCCTATAACAACAACGACAACAACAACTATTCAGTGGTATACTCTGGATCCCATGGATTGTAATGAGGAAGTATGATATATATGATGTACTTTATTATAAGGCAGTCTAACTGTAGACAGTATTCTCAGTGGATCACATCAGTATCATTATAATAAGGTAGCATTGTAACTTCATTATAAGGCAATCTCGCTATAGGCTATTGACTGTACTTGGTAGACCCCATTCATAGCATTATAATGAGGTAGTACTGTATATATCATGAACTTCATTATAAGGCAGTCTCACTGTAGGTGCTATTCTCTGGACAGTATTTTCCATGGATCCCATCAATAGTATTATAACGAGGTAGTACTGTAACTTTCAGGTAGTACTGTAACTTTCATTATAAAGCAGTCTCATTATAGACACTACTCACTGGATCCCATGAATAGCATTATAATGAGGTAGTACTGTATGTATCGTGTGCTTCATTGTAAGGCAGTCTTATTATGGACTTTATTCTTTGGATCCCATGGATAGCATTGTAATGAGATATTAATACATGTACTACATTATAAGGCAGTCTCAATATAGACAGTATTCTCTGTGGATCCCATGGATATCATTATAACGAGGAGGTACTATATGTATCAGGTACTTCATTAAAAGGCATTCTCACCATAGTCAGCATTTTCTGTAGATCCCATCAGTAGCATTATACTGAGGTAATACTGTATGTATCAGGTGCATCATTACAAGGCAGTCTTGTTATGGACAGTATTCTCAGTGGAATCCATGGATAGCATTTTAATGAGGTAGTGCTGTATGTATCATGTACTTCATTAAATGGCAGCCTCACTATAGGCACTATACTCAATGGATCCTATGAGTAACATTATAATGAGGAAGTACTGTATGTATCCTGACTAGATAGTGTGTTGCATACAATAGCCATACCCCCTTCCACAAGGTCACAGTCATCGCATTGGAAAATGAAACTGACTGACATTCTTGTCTGGAGTATACCTTTGGAACCACTGCAGATATTTCATGAAATTTGAACCAGTTATACATCATAGCTAGGCAGTGTGTCACAATAACTATGCCCTCTGCCTCAACTTCAGAAGTCACAGCAAGGAAAAATATATCTCAACACCGTCTTAGCCATGTACAGATAAAACTTTTGAACTATTGAAGATTCCACTTGAAAGGGGTTTATCCCAAAATAATTATTATGGACTTGATGAACTTAGCATGTAGATATTCTTTGATATCACCTGAGACAGGTATAGTGATTTTCTATCCATAATATCAAAGTCAAAGGCTATAACAGTATTTTGTACTGACTTGCAGGTGTCTTGTGAACATGTTAACATAGACATGTTAAAGAAATACATTTATTACCAAATTTGGTATGATGGAGTTTTTTATGAATATCAGAGAAGGTTTCAATGCTCAGCAGTTAAAATAATAATAGAACATAAGAAATGGAGTAATCTTGGACTCCTTGACATTCTTTTGGGCCAGTAGAGCATAATATCCTTCAAGGGGCTCTTGTTTCATTCTTGCGCTTTGAGTTTGTAAACAACCATGAAATGACACAAAACCACAAATGACCATTTGAAAAAAAAATAATGAATATTTGAAATATGTCCAAAATTATTTTGGATTGTCCACATCTTTGACTTTTCTCTGGTAATTTGATTTCTTCAAATTACAACAGTTAATTTTGTTTAGGAAAGAACTACCACATAAGATCAGCTGAGCAGATTGATTTGTAGTAAACTGATGTACAATGTGGCATTGTAAGTGATGTATTACCATTCTAATTTTAAAAAAATATGAATGATACTGTTCTGTGCCTGTGTTTGTTTATTTCTTTAAAGTTCATTCCAACAAATGTGGCATATATACTGTTGTACTAATCTGTATTATTAGTTAATGGTATTACCAAATAAAATAGTGGAGAACAAACTTATAGACGAATTTTAAACCTGAGGAGGGAGAAACATTTTTGTATCCAATATAGGCTAGATCTGTATGTTCATGACATGTTTAAAACATGTTGACCAAATGTTCTTTTGCTATTTATTCTCTAAAATAAATGGGTCAAAAAATGTTTGTAAAAATTGACTGTTGCTTTAATGATTTATTAAACATTTCCAGTCCTTCCATTATAACTGTATCTGATGTGCCAGTAGTTTGTTTTACAACTACTTGGTCATTATATACCATGTCATATTTAAAAATTAACAGACTTCTTTCTGTAAAATAAAAATGTGTATTTTTGTTATGCTTACCCATACATGCAAACCATTAGGCTTTTGGTGAAATCATTATGCCTTTTTCACTAAATTATGCCATGCACATAAAGATATGTGGATTTCTCATTTTCGGTATATCCTCCTACAAAAAAAAAATCAATAATTTGTTTTCTCATTTTTATTAACATCCCATTAATCCCACAGACCATATTTTAGAAATGACGGCTTCTATGTAACTACGACATAAGAGTATGCTTGTCCATAGATTTGCATACACTTTCCTAACAGTATTAATATGTTCTATATATAGTAGCTGCCCTACTTCCAAGAAACATGCTGGTTGCTACTTTCAAACCTTTGACCTTGGATTCATTGTTATTATTCATCTTTGTTAGAGAACTAATCTATAGTGCGCTATGGGTCATGTCTATTGGCTTTTGTATAAGAGTACAAAAGACCTGCATGTACTTTCCTCACACCATCATTATATTCTATTTATAACAGCTGTATGGCTTAGTTAGGAGAAAACAGACTGGTTTTCTAATTCTTGAACTTTGCTTTCAGATTCTAATTCATATTTGGTACAAAACCAGTTTTAGTTGGTATTTGGTGCTAAAAGTCGTCAAATTTATTCTAGTAGTTGCATGTGTTAGAGCAAAAATGTTTTTCAAATAATTTTACAGATGGAATAGAAAAAGACAACAAAAAAACCCCCAGAATCCCCCAAAGATGAATACATGATTGACATAATACAGCGTTCCATTCTAGGGCAGCATCACAGCCATTGTAGGCTGTGTGGAAAGAATTTTAATATTTGGCGCTAAAAGTCGTCAAATGGATTCTAGTCAGTGTGCGTGTTAGAGCAAAATGTTTTTCAGAAAATTTCACAGATGGATCAGAAGAAGAACAAAAAAAACCAATTCCTCCAAACATTCAAAAATGAATACATAAATGACATAATACAGCATTCCATTCTAGGACAGCTTTACGTCCATTGCAGGCTGTGTGGAAAGGATTTGAATATTGGTAACAGTGGTAAATTTGATGACAAAAAACTCTTGAAAACAAAGAAACACCTCGAATTAGCTTATCTTACTAACTCCAATACTAAGGTAACTTCATTTTACAGCAGATCTCAGTTGTAGATATGAATGTTATAACTACAGAGGTGTTATTTACCGAGTTCTTAATAGAACACGGACTACCCCTAGTGGTAGCAGACCACCATTGGTTCTTTGTTCAAACGGATGTTTCCTCATGACAAAATTGCAGAAAAAATATGCATGTGCAAGAAGAAAATCGTCTAATATTGTTTGGTGTTAAGCTGAAGATACTTCACTAAAACAATAGAAGCCATAAAAATTGGGTGGTTTAGAATTGCCACAGACAGGAGTAGTGATTATGGCGACAAAAAGTTGTACAAAGTCTGTGTCAGATACTTTGACAACAAAAAGGGCAAAGTCAGAGGGTTCTTGTTTCATTACCAGAATTAACAGTAGATTCCACTGGAGAAAACATTTTTTATTTGCTTAATAATGCTTTGAAGAAATGTGATATAAGTTGGCAGAACTGTATGGGGTTTTCAGCTGATAATGCAACAATGATTGGAATTCATAAAGGAATTGCATCCTTTATTTTGAAAATGTCTTCATTAGTGTACATAACAGGTTGTCCCTGTAATTTGATGCACATTGCTGCAGGAAAGGCTGCTGATAAATGAGAAGGAGAATTCCAGAAGTTGGCATTCTACTTGACATTGTACATCATGCTGACAGAGTTGATGTGCAGTGGCACCTTATTTGCCAGCTAGAAGACCCAGTCACTGGAAGATATAAATTTCCTCTTCTTTGTCAGGTTATAAAAGGAATGTTGGTTTTTTATCATTCTAGTGCTGACTGAGAGATTGCTCTGCATTGTTAACAAAAATAAAACTGAATTCAGATCCAGACTCAGTAACCCAGTACTTAGTGCTCAACTGGTGTGGAAAACATTCATGGTCTCAGCTGTTATAAAGTGCTTTGAAGCAGTAATTGATATTAAAAGACCAGAGGGTAAATAAATCATTTTGTACATAAGCTTATTGAATTTTTAGCATGTTATATGTGGATTAGTCTTTTCTGCATGGATTACTCTTTTTGTCCACTGAGATTACACTTTTTCCTCACCAGGGGTTGGCATCTATGCTTAACCACAATGAATATAGGTCTGCTTTTGTGCTTCACATCATATGACATGTATTATTTGAAACGTAATAATTACATTGACTGCAATCAGAGTTGGGATGGAGTGAGTATACTTGATTCAGCTCACTTATTTGTACAAGTCACACTTTTGTTTACTTAAAATCTCCTAAACCTACTGAAACTTTGTTTGGTTTTTTATCATGACAAGACACTATGTCCTGTCAAAATTTGAGTCTGTCTGATAGCATTTTAAGAGAAATTTCCATTTTTAGCTCACCTGGATGAATTCCAAATGAGCTTATGGCAAAGGCCTACATCTTTTCTGCATCAATTGATATTTACTATTTTACACATCTTCCAAAGAAACTGCTTGACCAACTTGGACTAATCTGGCATCCATACATGAAGAGCTGTTCGTTTGTACAAATGGTACCAATCCACCAAAAAATACTACCATAAAATATAGTCACCGTTGCTAAAAATAGTTAGCACCTTTTAAAGAACTACTTCTCAAACATAACTGAATAGGAGAATTCAGTCAAATTTGACAAAAAGTATCCACCCAGGCAGGAAGACTGTTTAGATTTTATGCAAATGATGCTGATCTGCCTTCAGATATTGCCATCATTAGTAAAAATTTAAAACCCCCCAGTTATAGAACCACTGTATATAATTTAACTAGACCAGAAAGAAGCATCCTGGCATCAGGACCTTTTAAGTATTTACAAATTATATTGATCTGCCATCAAATATGGCTACCATTTTTAAACATAGAAAGACCTTTGAATAACCTCTAAGATACCATTCGTTAGAATTTGACCAAATTTGACAGAAAGTATCCTGGTATGAAGATCATTCAAAGTTGGATATATAATGCCAATCTGGCATCCAATACAGCCACTGTTGCTACAAATAAAAAAAACTCGTTATGACATCTTTTCAAGAACCATTCTCTAGAATTCCACCAAATTTGATTGTGAATACCCTGGCATTGAGAGTTTTCAAGTTTGTACATATTATGTAGATCTAGCTATAAAATATGACCACTGATACTTAAAAAATACTGTAGTTGCGGCTTTGCCAAGTGAAGCAAGGAAAGCAATTTATGATGAAGACTGTTGGCATGGGATTATGCAGAGTTCTCATTGTTTTCAGAAAAATATAAAACATTTTTAAAGAAATGGTTTTAGAATGCAGGATTCATAAAGTTTCAATGAAACTAGTGATCTAAATATAACACATTTTGAGATTAAATTGCATAGTCAGTTATTTGAAGCTGACAAGCAATATAAATAGAATGTAACAGAATCACATTCAATAGACAAAATAAATTATAGATATGAATAGCCTGATAACCAATGAAATGTATGCAATTGAATTTGCTGTATTGTTCCCTTTGGCAAGACATCTAACTTTTCTATCCCAGCAGAAACTTACCAAAGTCCCTAAATAATGATATTGCCATATTAAAATGTCTATAATATTTTGCTGTTTTAAGATTATTGGCTGCACTGGTCATATACCATAATTGCATATCTGATGGTCTTTCGTCTATCGTCTGTCCAGCCATTAGCACAGGCTTGTTATCGTCACTCCAAACATTACACACACACATTTATCCCATGGTCTAGATCAGGAGTCTCAAACTCAAACCACCCTGAGGACCGCAGGAGGGCATTTTTGATGGACCATGGTGGCTATCTTTAAATATTATTTCTACTACTCACAAACAGATGACATATCAACATGGGGTTTTCACCAGTAGATTTCTTATGATACCTAGTTGGTCCTGAATGAAAATGGTGCCAGTCATGGATCCAATATGTCTACCATGATGATTGTCTTAATAATCTTGTCACTTGTCAAAACTCTCAGAATGAAGGATCATTAAGACAAGTGGGTCCTAAATGAAGATGGTGCCAGTCATGCATCCAATATGCCATAACGACTGTCTTAAAAATCTTGTTTTACTACTCCCCTGAATGGATGATCATTATGACATCAGGTTTCAACAAAAAAACTTCTAATGATCTCTACTTTGTCCTAAACAAAAATGGGGCCAAGCTGATATCCAGCATGTGCACCATGGCAACTAATTTGAAAATCGCATCATTGAAGAAGATTAGAGAGTTTCAGAATTCACCAGTTAAAAGGAAGAAATGGTCTTGCCTTGAATTCAGGGAAGTTGTTTTTGCCCAGTAGAGTGTCAGTCGCTTCAAGGGACTCTTCTCATATATATACAATATTAATGGCATTTCATAGTTTAAGTATGTCCTTAATTATAAATTGTTTTAAATTTATAGTTTAGCATTTAATAAAGAAAAAGAAAAAAAATTGTGCTTTCTAATGAATATAATCTAAATAAGTGGACCCTCCAATTTTATGGATGCTGACCCCCAACAATTTTCTGTCCATATCAGAATTTGAAAAAGCAACAAAAAACATTCCATTTATTTCTGAATTTGTGTCTAGATTGCATTTCATTTGTTCATGGGTAATGGTATAAAATATGAAACTTATTGAGATTCTAACTATCAGAATTATTAACCACACACTTGACATAGACAAGAAAGTTCAACTAAATAATGGCTAACTTTGCATCCTGTCAATTAAATGTGGTTGGTTTAAAATTGTAGCTAGTTGTATCTAATGAAAAGTTGTGTTATGTGATAGAGCATGCATATCTAACATTTTGTTGAGTAGTACTAACAAGGTCTTTTTATAGAGGAATGAAGGTACTGCTAGACCATGCAGCTGTTGGTCACTTTCAGTAAATGGAGGACAAAACTATCCAGTATGTTTAGCATGAATTGAAAGAATGCATGTTATATTTTTAGGTCTGATAGATAAAGTGTTTCAGCCAAGATGCACCATTGTGGGATTTGTGTAAAATAGACACCAAATCCCATGAACAATGAGACTGAACACACAAAATCAGCACAATAAAAATTAACAGGGCACATTTTTACTTTGAATTGGATATGGATGCACCAACCAATTATTAAATGCCTGAATTGATAGCTGATTATTATTGTGAAAAGGAACAAAATCCACCAGTGATCTTTTCCAGTTGCATCATGATGTTGCACTATTTGTATTTATTAAGGCAACACAGTTTAGTAAGCTATAGATATGAAACATTGGATAACCAATTGTTTTCCCCATTGTCATGCTTACACTGCAAATGCAATAAAATGACTGCAGAGATACTAAAACTCACCAAAGCCGGTACCCAAGTGAAAGAAAAAGTGACTCTTACAATGAAGGGAACCAAATAAGGAAGACATCTACACACCAACAAGAAATTGCTTGAAAACTGAAACTTTGCAAATATTGATGACTAATGTTGGAGGGACATAAAATTGAAGACTTTCACTGCACTCTTATGGTGTGGTCAGAGGCATCAGATAGAAGAATCTTTAAGTTAAGTGGTTAATTTATTTGGTTTTTCATGTGAAAAGCAAATAAAATAGACTGTAAATGATTGCATTATTTTTGTTAGGTTGGCCGATCATTATTGTACCATGGCCACCTTGATTTCTTCCTCAAACCAAGCTGAAACACAGTAGTAAGTGGCACCTAAGTGCTCCAAACATTTCTTTCAATGCATGTATTAATATGCTTTTACTTGCATATGTGAGTCAGTTATCTATGTGAATAATATCAGGCCAAACTAGGCCACTTCTTATTACAAATTATTTCTGTCCATCACAGTCATTTGTATTCCATGTAAGACTCAGTTTTGCCAGGTTAGTACTTTTATCCAATTTAGCCTCTGAACAAAGCCCATAATCTTACTCAACATGAGGCTTTAAACACAGCAAATCATACAATAGAGAAAACTATAATTCCTTTCACAATACAGTATAATCCTTCATTACCTAATATAGGCCTTATAATTAATAAATATTGGAGTCTCCTAAATTTATCAAATACAAACAGCATAAAATCACTTGACAACAATAAACCAATTCTTACTTATAGAAGACCCAAGAATTTGCAAGATTTTCTAATTAGAACTAAACAGACAGAAAATAAAAAAAGACAATTCTCATCATCAAAACGTAATAGACACCAGTGCTCTCAATGTGCAAACATAAGAGAAAGTGCTTCTTTCAGTAGCGCTAATACAAGAGAGGTATTTTCTCTATGTTATAACACTAACTGCGTATCGACTGATGTGATTTATTTGATAACCTGTAAAAAATGTAATATGCAATATGTTGGACAAACACTTCAAGTTTCTAAGAGAATGAATAATCATCGCTTTCATATACAAAATTATAGAGATCCTCAGTTTTCTTCTAATATTTCAACATATTTTAATACCAATAATCACTCTCTACTCGATTTTTCTTTGATGCCAATAGATATTGTGCATGGAGACATGAATAGACTCATAAAAGAAACTTACTGGATTCATAAATTAGATACTTTGTATCCTAGTGGACTTAATACCAATGCACTATATAAAATTGTATAAAATATTTTTTTTTTTTTAAATTGATAAATTGTATATCCTTTATAACAATATAATTATGTGTATGACTGTTTGTCTCTATTTTATATATATATATAAGGTAGAAAAAGTTGCAAGCACTTTTTTTGACAATTTGCCTCTGAAGTCCAGGATTGTGAAAATGACCAAGCAGTGATAGCAGTTTTTGATTGGTGCAGATCTGAACTTAGGCCAAGCTGTATTCTCTATAACCCATACTACACCCATCAATCAATCATACACCATAACAAGGGAATTAAAAGTTCTTTTACCTAAGATATGCAAGGTCTTTTTTAAATAGCCAGTATAAACCAGTGAGAAAAACCAGTGAAATTCTTTTTCTTTATAAACCTAACATCATTCAAAATAAGAAACTGTAGGGTGCCACCCCTTACAAAATATGAAAATGTGTGCAGTTTTTATTTCATATCATCGTGTATGATGTTCTCAACAAAATGATACATTAACATTTAACAGTACCTAAGATATACAAGGTCTTTTTTAAATAACCAGTAAGGAAAACCTGAGAAATTTGTTTCCTTCAAAAATGCAACCCTGTTTAAAATATGAAACTGTATAGCTGTTAGCTGTTTGATGAAACTTGGTACGCACTTGTATAATGATTAGACAGTGTTTTGTTAACCAGAATGGGCTCTTTTTCAGCATTTTAAGGTTTATCCCCCTTATAAAATAATGCTTGAAGACTTCATATATCTTGTTGTTCCTTTATGAAAATGATGTTGATCTGACATTTAATACAGCTTCCACATTAGCTATCTTGGAAAGCTTGCCACAGCTTCTTGTTCTGAACAGAGAGTCATATCAACATGGGATTTTCACCAGAAAATTTTGTATGATGTTTAGTCAGTCCTAAATGAAAATAATGCCCCAGACTTCCAATATGGACACTACAGTGCCCATCTTGAAAATCTTGTTATCACTACTCATCCAAAATGGATTGGTCTTATTTACATGTGTTTTTGACTAAAGGGCTTTTTCAGATTCTTTTATGATGTATATTTGGTCCTAAATGAAAATGGTTCTGATCTGACATTTGGTATGGCCACTACATCAGTCATCTTGAAAATCTTGTTCTTGCTACTCTTCCTGAACTGAAAGTTATACCAGCACGAGATTTTACCAGAAGATATTGTATGATGTCTAGTTGGTCTTCTATAAAAACTGTGCAGATCTGCTGTCCAATATGGCCACCATGGTGGCCATCTTGAAAATTGTATTGCTACCAGTCATGGATAGAAAGTCATACCAGTACTAGAAGATTTCTTATGATGTCTAATAAGTACTAATCATGCCAATCTGACATCTAATGTGGCCACCATGGCAGCCATCTTAAAATTCTTGTTATTGCTACTCGTAAATGGAAAGTCAGTATGGGTTTTTCACTTAAACACTAATTGTGATATCTAGCTGGTCCTAAATGCTTCAGTCTGACCTGGATTATGGCAAGCACAATGGACATACTGAAAATCTGGTCACTAATTCTCCTGATTGGATGATAATATGGTGTTTTCACTAAAAGTCTTCTAATATCAGATTTGTACTAAATGAAAATTGAGTCAATCTTACATCCAATATGGCTGTCAGAGTGGCTGATTTTAAAATTGTATAGCTCAAGAGTCTCAGAGATGGTTTCAGCACTTGCCAGTTAAAAGAAAAAAATGGCCTATCTAGAATTCCTGGAAATTCTTTTCTATATTAGAGCATCAGTTCCTTCAGTTTTTTTTTTAATATGATGCCAATCTGCTATTAAATAAGGTTGCTGTTGCTTAAAAATATAAAAACCTAAAAATGACATCATCTGAACAACTGTTCAAAGAGTTTGATAAGCATCCTGTCCTAAAGAGCTTTCCATCAAATATGACTGCCGTTATTAAACTTTAGATTACTTCTCAGAAACTGCGCAGTAGAAACTGACCTAATTTAACAGAAATCATTCTGGTTTTCAAGGGCTTTACAGTTGTTTTAAGTGATGCCAATTCACTGTAAATATGACCACCATTACCAAACATGGAAGGTTCTTTAAACAAATTAGATTGTGTTCTAACATGTATGTAATAAAAATCATGTAATTAGTAAGTTATCTTTATCTATTAAACATCATCAAGGAATTGCTGTTTCAGTTTGAAAATAGACAATGTTACAGGTCTACAAGTGTCATAGTTAATAAAGCACCCTGAATACTTTGTTCTTAAGGACAGGTGTGACTGCAGAAGAAATGGAACAAACAAAATGCATATTTGTTTGGCATAGTAAAAGTCAAGATAGCTGTTTAAAACATGATAAGGACTGAACATCAGGAATAGCAAATGTATGCAATCTAGCTTGCGATACTATCCACATGAGTTTTAATGCAACAGAAGAAAGTAAGTAAAAATGTTTTTTAGGTGCATGTCCTTTACATTGCTTCCAGGAATAACAAAATAACAAAACCCCAGAAATTTAGAAGGGAAAGATTCAAAAGTGGTTTGAGAGAATACTGCTAATGGGGAAAACAATATGTCCTAAGTAAAAATTGTTACAATAGCACTAATGTACAGCTTCAAGGGCTTGCTCTTGAATGAGGCAAACTTGGTGCAGATCCTTGATGATACTAATTTCTGTTGGGTTTTTTTTTATAAATAGAGATAAATTAAGAAAATTTCTTAAATTGAAACCATTTCACAAAGCTCACTTCCTACCATATGCTGTAAAATTCAGTTGACCACCAATGGTTAAAAAGGCAATATGTATGAAAAAGTGGCTAAAGGCCACTTTGCAAATAATTGTTGCTGCAAGTTGTCTTATAAAATAAAAACAACAGGGAATTGCTTTATATGAAGCCATTGTAACAAATTTGTAGTTCATATGCCCAAGTATTTCCTAATAGTCATGCAAATACATTCATTCCTCGTGAGGTATCATGATAGTGTGAAAGATTGAAGACTTGCTCAAGTGATCAAAGCTTGTGATATGGAAGCTCACCAAACTTTCAGGTATGTTTTTGAAACAGTAAACATTGGAGGTGTTATATTGCAATATAGTTATGTTGATGCCTATACTGTTGTCTCTCTGATGATTTTGATTAACTTGCAAAATTCGGCTTCATTCCAATGTGTGATATATCATTATGAAGCAGAGACAATTATTTCTGTGACACCCAAGTTTGAGCTTGAGCTCTAGGTCATAGCTGGCGAAGATTTGTGCTAAGCTTGTGCAGAATGGTCATTGATGAACATAGATACAGGGGAAAACTGCTATAACCAAGAACAGATGCCATAAGCTAATGAGGGGCAACCACTAATCTTCCCACAATTTCTTTCTTTTAAAGTTGATCCTGTGTTGACAGCAGTGCAGTGAAAATGTATGCCAGTATTTAGACCTCAATTAGTTGTATCAAACATTGCAACCTGAAGAAAAGTCAAGGGTCACGTTGGACACTCTAACATGTTGAGGACTCTTCCAGTACTCCTGAGTAATTTTCTGTTTTGTACATCCACATATAGTTTCCCAATAACTGATCAGACAGGCTCATATTCTCACTGACCAAAAGAATTAACCTCAAAACCTCAAAATCTCCAATGATACTCAGAAGACAATCTATTAGACTTTATTTCTTTGAAAGGTGCACAGTGACTCAAAATAAAAGGACTTTTGGCCTGCCATTAAACCTCTTTTTTTATCAGCAAAAAATAAAAGTTGAGGCTGCAACATAATTCTGATGGAGGCTGATGCTCTGATTACTGACCAAACTAAAGTCTGTAAAATCTTCAACGAGTACTACTTTAATATTTAAAAAACCACAGGGTCAAGTGAATTTGCAGATAAATTTACTATTCACCTGAGCATACAATATTCAAGTCAATCAACCACCTGAAAAATACCAAGCTTTTAAACTGAAACATGTTGTGCAACATGTTTTAAAAATTATGAATGGTCTTGATACAAAGAAATCTACAGGTGTTGACAATGTACCATATGTACTTGCTTATAAGTTGAGTCCAACTGCAAACTGTACAGACCCAAATCTGTCGTTGCATAATGCACTGGCAGATCTGGGTCTATGCAGTTTGTTAGGAGTAATCAATAGAACAAACAACATAGACCCTTATCTGCAAATGCATTATGCTATGGCAGAACAGGATCTTTGTTGTTTGCATTTTGACTGGACTTATAAGCAAGTATATACAGTAACTGATAAAATTCTCAAATTATGCTCACCAGTTTAATGTTCAGAAAATAGAATATGGTTTAAATACTTCTATGCTTGTATTAATAAAGGGAAATTTCCAGATCATTTTACAGAAACACAGGTAAGTCCCCAATCTACAAAATATCAGATCCTGTGGATAAAGGTAACTTCTGACCAATCAGCATTTTACCTAGCACTTTTGAAAGGTTTCTATGTGACCAGCTTTGATTACATTTTGATATTTTTTGTAACTTTATATCTGCCTTTAGAAAAGGGTATGGACATAAAACCACACAAATGAAACTGGTGGAGAACTGGAGGAGTTCCTTTGGCAATGGTCTAACATGGGTGTGATACTGATGTATCTCCATCAATCTTCCATCTAACCTCTCATTGAAAAGATGAAAGCTTATATCATTGATTAGACTTGATCAAACTAATTGAAAACTAATTGAGTAGCCAAAAACAATGATCAAACTAACTGAAAACTACTTGTATTGCCAAAAACAATGATCAAACTAACTGAAAACTACTTGCATTGCCAAAAACAAGGATCAAACTAACAGAAAACTACATGAGTAACCAAAAACAGTGCATTAAACTGGAAACCTCATATGGTAACTGGGATAAAACCTCCTAAGGAGTGCCATAAGGTGCAATACTACATATTTATTATCTTTGTAAATGACATTTTCTACTTAAGTAAACAAACAACATTATATAATTATGCTAATAACAACACCATGTTTTGCACCCATAATAATCCAAATAACAGTATCTGTTCTTCAAAACGAGATCAAGATTCTGACTGACTGGTTTGCAGCAAATGGTATGCAAGCAAACCCACAGAAATTCCAAGCCATAGTTCCTGGCAAAAATGTGCAAAATTTATCCAGTTTCAACAAAGATGACCATGAAATACTCTACGTGAGCTGTGTGAAACTCCTTGGAGTAGATACTGTCTCTCAACTAAAATTTTACCAACCACAGATCTAAGATCTGTCAAAAAGCAACAGGACAGGTAAACAACTTGACCACTGTTTGTTCACTAATACTAAGTTATTGATCTACATTTATTTTATTGATCTACATTTATTTTAATGTTAACTGCCCTAATATTTTACATTTCTGTAACAAAAGAAATTCTGAAGAAAAAAATGGAATAAATACAGTATACATCATTTCAATTGGTGTTGATGATTTGGATAGCTCATATGACTCTCAATTTTCAATTGGCGTTGATGATTTGGATAGCTCATACGACTCTCATTTCAATTGGTGTTGATGATTTGGATAGCTCATACGACTCTCATTTCAATTGGCGTTGATGATTTGGATAGCTCATACGACTCTCTTTTGAGAAAGGCAGCTCTTCCTACTATTCACATTAGTAAATTAAGATATATGGCAACTGAAGTTAAGATACTATTACAAAAAGAACCTAAAATTACTTGAATAATCTGGTCACATTCAAAACTGCAACTTTAATCTCAGACACTGAAATCTGACTACAATACCAATGGTAAAGTGCGCAAGGTGTAGTACGCTCTCTTTTAAATTTGGATGCACCAGAGAACAGCCTGCCTGAAATGAGAACAATACCTGATTTTATAGAAATCAGCAGGCTGATTGACAGACATGGTCAGGGTCTCATTGTAAATGTGCTATGTCATTCTGTTTTGCAGCAATTCATCTTTAATGTTACCAACCTGACTGAGTTTCTATGGTTTAAATCCTGCTCCCATATGGTTTTTCTTAATTAATTTCTTTCTTTTATTTTTTTTAAGCTTTAAATTTAACTATTATCACTTTTATATCCTGACATCTTAATTAACATGATCTTTGTTTATGCTTTTAACAATACAACTTTCACATTTTTTATTTATATTTTCAAATGTAATCCTTTCTGTGATTTGTTATACATATTCATACGTTTTCTTTAAAAACAATAATTACCCCAAAAAATCTTATTTTCCGTGTTATATGATGTCGTCTTGTCCCTTAATCCGCTCTTGCTCCGGCATTCTAATGTTTTTAATGTGTATTGATTCGTTGTATAAGTGTATACTGTGTACCTTTCTGTTGAAATGTCGGTAAAATAGCTCGTCTAGAGATAGTGTTTTTATGTTACCCAGACGACAGACCTTAAATAAAATTTATTGTGTGTTGCAAGAAAAAACCCAAAACAAACAGAAGTAGTAGACTTTCGTGCATTGGAGAATTAACTCCCTTTCCTTAGCGCTAACATTTCACCTCGGAGACTTGCAACATAAATTAATTAATTACCCTACTATTTTATGGTTGAAAATCAATGCGCATTTAAAATGAATTTATTTTGGAAACTTCAATTGATTATGGAGTTCCAATTAATCATAAGGGAATATTAATATTTTTACATGGAAATTTTGGAAGTGGATCGGGCTCCGTATCCTATTTTGTTCGCTTGATAATAGCACTCGCCTCGACGTGGCTAGAGAATCGTAGTCATGGCGGACCATCTTGTAAACGATCTCAACTCGCTTCACCTTAACGACTCTGGAGGAGGAAAACAAATCATTAACGGGACGGACGTATTCGTGGAGTCTTGGGGATTTCCGCTGGAAGAAGTTTATAAGTTAGCGATACAATTTTACAAAGGTATCATTTAAGAACACACTTCTTTCGGTGATGTAAGATGGAGGAAAATATTGATAGGTCTGCGTGTCGCCGGTTGAGTGCAGCATTGACATGCAAGTCTATCGCGTTACCTTAAATTTTGATGTTGAAACAGCATTTTTTTAATCACAGCCCAAAAAAGATTAAACCACTTCAGGCATTCGTCATTTTATTTCGCGCTTTTATATAGCGCGGTATAAAACGAAAATACCACGCCTTTTTTTTTTTGTCAAGGAGATGGTCAGAGGTAGATATGATACAAAATAATGTTTCTTTTTGTTACAGTCAGCAGAAATACACGTAATCCAAAACATATAACACAAGAAATAAGTAAATTATGAATCTGGGAATTAGTTCCTGACTCAGTTTGACAGTGGCTACGATTCCAGTCCCAGAAATTCTCGCTTATAGGTCTATTATTCTGGCTCCAGAATTGTAACCAAATAGACAACATATTTCCATGACTCTGTGTCACTTGCCTAATCGGAATTTTAATTATTTCATTTACATGATTGTATCCCATACTGTACTTAAATGTTTCTAAAGTATATAAAATATATTTGTGTCTGTTTTAGACTCAAAGGCCTCTTGATAGAGTGCAGTCAGAAGCATAGTATGCTGTTGTTTTTGAAAATTATTGCAAGGCTCACAACAGAATTGGAGGATGAAGAGTCCTGGACTCTTCACTCCTGGAACTCTGCAGTCCCCAGCATATTTCTATAAGTCCCAGGTATAAACTCAGGAGTCCTCACTTTCAAAAGGATAGAAAGGAAAATCAAAAGTGCAATAGTATTTGCACATTTTCCCATTTGTTTGTTCATGCTACTGATTTTAAAGTTAAAAGTATGAAGGATATACAAAATGTGCAAAACTTAGTAATTTCATTCATCAATTTATAATTTCTAACCTGATTGTGGCCATTGTTTGGCACCCCATGGTGACAATAAATTGACAAGTGAGAAGACTGAGTTTTGTGCTTTTTTTATATCCTTGATGCTGATATTTTTGAAATTGGTAGGGGGGTACAAAAAGATGGGAAAGTAAGCAAATAATATGGTACTAATCTGAGTACACCTACTAAATGGATGGGATATTAATAGTAGCCTATATGTATCAATGGAGCAGCCAGATATGATTCACACCCAGTACTTTTTCAGCCTACTGCAAAAGATTTTGAACAATATTCCTTGCATATAATAAAAGAAAATAAATAGCCGTCTTATTTAATACCAGAATTTCGGTATATCATTGTAGAAATACATGTAAATATTGTTTATCTTCTTTATCTCATAATTTTTGTTTGGATCATGTACCACATTAGTTCAACTGATAGCTACTACCATTTTCAGCCTCATTTTGTCCCTGTGCTATATAAGGACATTTCATCCTTATTTGGAAACGTAAACAGGTCAAAGTAACTCTGGTATGCATTGAATGATTTATTTTAGAATATCCCAAATATGGCATAGCAAGCTTTATTTGGAAAGTGAATTTCTGTGAGAATCCCATGTTATCTATCATGGCACACAAAGTATCGTTAGTGTCAACATTCCTAAATAATTTACCAGATATAGGCCTAATAACTTTATTATTAGCCAAAATTTCTGATAAAACATTACTTGCTTAGTGCTACGTAGCCCCCACTTTGTTGGGGGTGGGCTGTAGTGGAAATTTGGTTATCGTTATCTGGAGGGTGATCGCCTTTGGTGTTATTGCCCGGATCGAGTAAATATCAATATAAAGTGGGAACTTATAGGTGGAATGGATAGAGATCTGAGCAGATATATAAAACAGAATGACATGAGCCCCCATACATGAAAATGACAATCAATTACATATAAAACCATGACAATGTATTACATTGGGAAGATAAACTTCTTTTTTAAATAAATCATTCACCGAATTTCAAACACAAATATACTTATATAAATAGATCTGTTTTAAATGATAGAATTAGTTCATCATAGAATCGAGTGAACAATCGAAGTCATTGCCTTGTACAACTTCATAACCTGATTATTTCTGGTTCATTCCAAATTCACTCTGACTTTTCTCTGACTTTTCTGTGACTGTTTGTCTTGGTCCTTTCCACTTTTCCCGTCTCCAAACTCTCTGTTGTCTTGCCTCTTTTGGCCCTCGAACTTTGTGTGGGTAGGTGGATACGTAAGTACGTGATACGTAGATACTTCGATAGGTAGGTACGTGGATACATCCCGTGGAGCTATTTCATCTTGTGCTTTCAAGCTTCACTTGCTTCTACTGCCAAAATCGTGTCCTTCGACTCTCCAGACATCCAATCCCTTGGATAATTATTTTACAAGTGAATTTCTTCTAAATTCAAACTCAGAGTCTCCTACATTTGTTTTCTCTTGCAGAAAAGCGTAGACTGACTAAAAATTTTGTGATGGGACATATTAAAACCAAGAATTTTTGTGTGGGAATCACACCCCTTATTTAGCGTAACCAATCTGGATTAAATATATCTCCCGCCTTTAATAACTTAGGTGCCAAATTGTAGTCTGCGTGACCTCTAGATTCCCAAATAACAAATTCTGGAAAATCTCAAAGCTGACAATCCTATACAAGATCAAAGTTATCCCTATTCTTCCAGTCTGTCTGTCTGGTTAAATAAACGAATGCTTAATTAAAAATTGTTTCTCTCCTGACACAGCCATTAACAATCCGTGCATTATGGTGATTTAACACGCGCTGGTCCCCATAAATCTAATTAATCATTCACCTGCCCAAATTAATGTGCTCTTCATAGATCGACAGAAATTTGCACCCTTACACTTAGTTGATTTTAACTGATGTCATCTTTTTGGCGTTATTTTGGGTTTTTTTGCTCCATTGCAAGGTATAGAATCATGTTGTAACCTGAAATTAATCTTCACTGAGAACAATGAAAGAAACATTAATCTTTTTAACACATTAACCCCTGGAGGTGTTTGTCGTTTTTGCCAGAAATGTGAGAAGTAAACACAATTTGGGGGCTGTTTCTGAATACATCCTAATACATCGACCTCCAAGAGATATTTGGGTTAACCTAATGCCTAGTTCTATTAGAAACATCGTTTTTCATTGGCTATTTCGCCCGTGCATGAGCAGAAGGGTAAAAGTTGGAGTTCTTTTTGGGGTTTTTTTGCTTAAGGGACCATCATTTTCATATCGAGACCACTCTTTATTCCAAATGCCCATCTTATCCCACTTTTTGCAAAGGTTCGCCTGTCTGTGTGCAGTTCAGACCGGTCTGTCTTAGATCTGAGGCCATAAAGTCTAAAATCCGGACACAAAATCGGATTCCAAGCTCTGGTGAATTTGGGTGGAAAAATGCAGGTCCAAAAAATTATGTTTTTCCCTCTGTATTTTTTAGTGCAACTAGAACATCCATATTATTTGGTATCATTGTAAAGCTACATCTGTCTACCTTTCTATAATACCACCCACGTTAGTGTATCATACATGACCTTGATGCTACAAAGCTCGGAAGTAGGCTACTACCTCCTGCCAGGTAAATGCGGCACCAGGGGTTAATGTGTTAAAGAAAATAAAATTTATAAATTTGTTGAACTGTTTTGTGGCCTTTTCAAAGTTCTTGACTACCTCTGCAGTTTTGTGACAACTTTGATGTTGTTTTTTCCCATTACAAATAAGAATTAGAATGGTCAAGATAAAAAAGAGAGAGAGAGAGAGATACGCATTATGCAATATTACTTTTTATAAAGACATTTGAGATTCTCTAATTCCTAGAAATATTTTTTTCACAAAATATATTTATCATTTCTTTTTCCACAAAGGAAGTATCAGTTTTATTATCACTGTGTGCATTAAGGTTTTACTGGCAATTCATTTTTAGATCCACCGGACCAGAATTATGGGATGGCTGTTTGGGCAACATCCATCCATCCATTGGAACATGTTTGTTATTGCTGCACTTTCTTAACTACATGGAGGATGCCCATAACACTTTAGACACACATTCTTCCCATGGTCTGCAAGTTTGTATTTCCATTTCAAGTGATAGGATTAAATTGCTTTTAATGTATGATATGATTCTGCTTTTTGAAACCTTGATAATTACTGCTCCCACTTAGTTCAGAGGCCATAGTTCTTCCACCATATTTATCAGCATCTGTCATCATAGTTCAGACAAAGTCATTGAATATACATTTTGAGTTGGAGTTCTCTTTGTTGTCTTCGCCTGTGCTCTCACTTTTGTCTAGTCTTTTGCCTTTCATTAGCAGTTATTTTCCTTGAAAGTATGTTTCCCAAAAAGTGAAAACTTATTTTGCCAACATTTTTAAGAATCAAAGTACTCTTTTGAACTCTTTTAAAAAAAGTGAATCTGTAGTGCCCTAGTCAAAATCACATGTAGTTAGCCCCTTATTTCATGCAAGTGCTTTTGGATACTTCTGTTGCATTTTCATGGAAGCGCTATTGGATGCCTCCATTGGATTCACCTACAAGCATCATTTCAACACCTGTGCATAGTGCACATGGAAGTGTGTTTCAGTGCCTACAGTAAACATTGGCTATTTTGCCCCAGTGTTTGTAGCGTCACCTTCAAGGGAACCCTTGTTAGAAACTTTTGGCATTGACATATGTGTGTGAGAGTGTGATTTAGATTTTTAACATAGCTTTAACAAGTTTTTAGTCATATCGCTATGATGTCTGCAGTGTGACAGTTTATAGTAATGTCTGGCACTGGGGCATCATGCCGCAGACATGTAGCATGATGTCCCACGCAGTCACATTATCCTGACACCAGGCCGACCAGTCCTAATACTAACCTCTTAATGCTGAGCTTCAAGTGAGGCAAATGTTGGTACCATTTTTTAAAGTCTTTGGTGTGACTCGGCCAGGGTTCAAACCCGCAACCTCCCGCATCCGAGGTGGACGCTCTAACCACTAGGCCACCAGAGCGGTCGGCATTGACGTAAATGACAATTATGTTATATCACGTAGTTGTTATTTGAGATATAGTTGTATTAAGTTTTTGAAAGTAAATGGGTCAGGTTCTGCACTCCAAAATGGTGGCTGCAGTTTTTGCCCAACACTTTATTGAGTTTGGACGATTATAATCATGACAAAGAAGGCTTCAGTTATTACAATACAGGATTCAGTATTGATGTGGGCAACACAGATTTTTGATAATTTATCAAATTCAGATGCTTTAATGATACAGTCAGAGACAGTAAAGAGGTAGATTTGGAGATTGAGAAAGGTCAGGTATGTTTGGGCACACATCTTCAAAGACTTGACATTGAATGAATTCTCACAAGATTTTAAATCAAATAAAAGATTCCTCCATAAAAAATACTTATACAACTATAAAGTCAGATTTTACTCTTTAACCTGTCTACCTGTAGATATTAAATACGTACAAAAAGGGTAATATAGTTAAAATTTGTTAAACTTAACATACTGTATGCTACACTGCTATGAATTTTACAGGCAGACCTTTTACCGTTACGGATCATTCCCATCTCACCTCTGTCTGCGTTGGTTCGAATCTCGGGTTCTTTCAATGTGGGTATGCGAGAAAGCTTGCCAATAGCTTCTTGTGGGTTGGTGGTTCTTTCAGGGTTTTCTCAGGCTCTTCCTCCACCATTAATACTGTCCACCTTATATAGCCTATCTTGTGCTGAAAAATGGCGTTAAACCCTACAACAACAGGCAGACCTATTCAAATAGTCATTAAACAACAGGTGTTCTATTTTAAGCACACTGCACTCAGGCTTTGGCACGTGTATATTGACAGGCTTGACAGTAACAAACCTTATAAGATAAAGGGTTAAGTTACTATTATTTTTGTTGTTGTTGGGTTTTTTGGCATATTAATGATAGGACAGTATTGTCCAGTGTGTGTGTGTAATTTGGTTTTTTTACATAGCTTCAACAATTTTTCAGTCATATCACTACGATGTCTGCAGTATGGCAGTTTATAGTGATGTCTAGCACTGGAGCATCATGCCACAGACATGTAGCATGATGTCCCACCCAGTCACATTATCCTGACATCAGGCCAACCAGTCCTAACAATAAACTCTTAATGCTGAGCACCTGGCGAGGCAGCAGTTAGTAACATTTTTATAAGTCTTTGGTATGAATTGGCCGGGGTTCAAACCTGCGACCTAGTGCATCTGAGAGAGACGCTTTAACCACTAGGCCACCAGAGCGGTCGGCAATATTGTCCAAACTCAAAAGCTTGTCAAAGCATTGATTACTTTCATGATTTGTATGCGCATACACATTCAGTTTCTTTGAAGTCATATAATCTAGAAAAGGATTAACTGTCATCACATTGACCGTAAGCCTGTTTACCTTAAGTCTAGCAATTAGCAATTCCAAAAAATCAGTCATTGGCAGACCAGAAATGTAAGACGGGGTGTGTGATAGGGAAAAATGAGGCATGTTACATGAGAAACTGCCTGTACTTTGAGAATTTCACACATATTTGACTCAGAAACTCTGGCCCCTGAGACCTCTTCATCCAAAGGCTACCACAGATGCCAACTTGGGAATCTTATTATTGCTGCTTCTGATGAATGGAAGGCCAAATCGACATAATCCAGTATTGCCACCACTCCATAAGTTTCCTTCAGGGAACTCATGTTTCAGAATTATTTAACTTAGCTATTAGGTGTCAAATTTTTAAGTTTGCAATGTCTCCAGTATCCTTTAAAGGAATACACAGGTGTAAGATTAGAGTGCAAGAGTAAGTGTAAAAAAAATGGATTAATCGATGAACAAATGCTTGATTGTATAAGACAAAAAACAAATAGGGCAAATAAGAACGCATGAATGCACAAATAAGAATAAAATGATAAAAAAGGTTAAAGAAATGAATATTATAAGAGTGTATAACATTATGATCAAATGAAATCCAAAGTCGTTATCATTCACAAAGTAATGTTTTATTTAACATGTGGACATTTTAACTGTTGTCAAACCAGGAAGTGACATATAGGTGTTAGGTGTTAATTGCAAGATGGACACTCTTACTTCTGAATAAGGGTTTAGTGTTTTGCTTTGATGGATCACAATTATCTTCTTACCATGTTACCTTGGGTACACAGTAAACTGTAACCATAGCTGGCAAGCCACTAATCTTCCCATATTAGAGAACTTGAGCTAATGAAGCAAGCCTTCATTGTATTTAATATGCAGCATCTGTAGTTTAATTTTATCAGCTGTATCTGGTGGATTATTTTAATCCTTTTGTTTTGTCTGTATGCTTTACAATTTAAAATATTGAAATGGTGAGAAATAGTTAAAAGATTTAATGAGTGTGGATATAATATAATTAGAATTATTTATTTTATGCTAGACTGTGAATTACAAGAAATAATTTCACTGCTGCATTGATAACAAGATAAGCTTGAAATTCAAAGTTGTTTTGGATGCTTGTGTGGCAATGCGGTAAAACGGCTGCCTTGTACTGAGCCAACTCCAGTTGAAAGCCAGCAAGGTGACATTGATTTTGTTTCTTAATGTGCTATTTTGCTTTCATTTGGGGTGGAGAATTATGTAACTGTTTACATTTTCTTTGTGAATAATTACAACACACAGCAGTACATAAACAATAAAACTTGGGGATTCAGTAAGAAATCTGCTACCTCAGTCTGTTATACAGACTTCACATATAGTACATCTTGCCAGCCAATACTTTTAATAAAAAGAAACTATGCTTACTATCAAGTGAATAACATATTTCATCTCAGGGTGAAAAACTTAAGTAATTAAACCCACTCGATTATATATGTCTGTCTGTTCACTCATCACAAGCGAATGTCCTCTATTTAATTGATAATAAACTGTTTAAACTCTAAAATTAGCTTTGGTGAAGAGTGAATTTTTTCAGGAGGGAATGCAAGTACTCCTTTGTTCAACAAAGTTAATTCAAACCAGTTATTTGTTTTAAACTCTGGAGTGGATTTGTAACCATTACTGGTGTAGTTCTTCAGTTTGTAGATGCCTTGTATGGCACAGTGTTGTAATGATAACTGTAGCTAAGTAAACATGTGCTTACTTAAGGTCACTTACATCAAAGCAAACTATCATGATTACTGTTGCCAAGTAAACAAGTACTTACTCAAGGTCACTTACATGAAAACAAGTATTTTTATTGCAAGTAGTTGCAGAGCATGATTTCCTGTACTTTTTTATCATTCTTTACAGACATTAATTAAGTTTAGAGCAATGGTGCCTATGATTCAAAACCAGTAGATATTCTCGGGGCCATCACAAGTTTGTGCTAGCTGAAACGGTGGCCCCCATTCTAAGGATGGCAGTATCAAAGCCTGAACTGAAAATGACAGTTCAGTACATTCTATTTTGTCACTACTTCTTCAGTCTCATTTGAATGTTGCTATATTCAATTTCATAGATATATTACCATCATGTTAAATTTTCAGGAAAAAGTATCTGGCAAGAGACATTAGTCTTTCATTATCATTATATAGAGGGTTCCAGTGGGTCCTGGAATTAAAAGTTTTGGAATTTAAAAAATAAATTTTAAGGGCCTTGAAAGTCACGGAATTTCTCAAAACCTTGCAATGTTTTGGAAAAACATGGAATTTCTGAGAATGGAGTTCCAAAAATTGATAACTGCTAATTTCACAGAGCACTGAACACCGATTAAAAAACTTGTTTTGAACACAACACAATTACAATCATTAAAATGTCCTTTGAGTTTTGTGAAATGGTCTAAGAAACGTGTGTGTGTGTGTTCCTCAGGAAACCATTGTATATGCCATACATTCCAGTCATAGCTCTATTTTCACTGACTGCAAAGTACTTTTGTTTGGGTATTCGTAATTAGAAACATAAATCACATTCTTTTTCTTATATTTAACATCACAACTGTAAAATAAATATAAAAAAATTCAAAATCCTGGTGTGACAAAACAAGCATGTGGTGGAAATCTTTGTATGACAGGTGTCAGACTGCCTTAAGTGTCCATAGTAATTGCTTCATATTCCTGGCCTCACATTTCTGCCAACAAAGGATAGGATATAGACTGTCATTCAGGAGTGGTCCCATCTATATCTGTGTATAATCTTAAGAGTGATTCCATCTACATGCATACTGTTAAGAGTGATCCCATCTTTATCTTTTCATACTATTAAGAGTTATGCCATCTACATGCATACTGTTAAGAGTGATCCCATCTTTATCTTTTCATACTATTAAGAGTTAATGCCATCTACATGCATACTGTTAAGAGTGATCCCATCTTTATCTTTTCATACTATTAAGAGTTATGCCATCTACATGCATACTGTTAAGAGTGATCCCATCTTTATCTTTTCATACTATTAAGAGTTATGCCATCTACATGCATACTATTAAGAGTGATCCCATCTTTATCTTTTCATACTATTAAGAGTTATGCCATCTACATGCATACTATTAAAAGTTATCCCATCTATATAATGCTCCCATCAGTATTAATGCATACTGTTAAGAGTGATCCCATCTGTATTTATGCATACTGCCAAGAGTGATCCCATCAATATCTATGCATACTGTTTTGCAGGAAACCAAAATTCCAATATAAATTGCTGGCATTGCTATGACAATAAACACCATTACAGCTTTGTTCATATAAAAGCAGTGATGCAGAGCACAATATGAAAGTTAAGATCAATCAAGTTACACAAAGTATCTAACAAATTTAAAATGCTAATTAAACAACCATTTTACATTTAATAAACTAAATGTCTA
>JAECUM010054774.1:0-50877 GCA_016617855.1 Megalonaias nervosa
TACAAAGTAAGAAAGAAAAGAGTGAAGCCAACAAGCTTTGCAAATTTAACAAAATAATTTATTTCCCTAGAAAACAAGGTAAAACTATGAAAAAGGACTTACGGTTTGTGAATATAACCCAAAAAATAATCCTAGAATTTAAAAAGTCCTATCACTGAAAAGTTCTAATTGAATCCAAGTTCGAATCTCGATGAGGTTCCAAGATGGAAGGTGATGACGTCCTCTATAACCAGTTTTGTGCTGATGTGTCAACAGTTCCTTGTTGAGTCACCAAGAATATAACTCCGGCTTTAGAATTCCGAGTAATTTCCACTAAATGTCTTTGTTTAAGAATTTTCATAAGCACTGGTATTTTCCAGGGAATATAAATTATTAAATCCAAAAAATAGAAGAAGTTTAAATCAAACTGGCATCAACATAAAAAAACACCTTGAGTTCTAAAGGTGTAAACTATGACTAAATTAAAATCACTGAGATATGAGTATTAAACCCAACTATTTCAGACCCGCGTGATGAGTCACGTGGTCACTTATTTCGAACAACCCAGTAAAATAATATGGCAGTTAGCACGTTTACTATTTACAGGTTCGCTTGTACTGAACGAATCTTACTATAAGATTCAAGAATTAAAAAGGTTTACAACAGAGCTGACGTAAGCCAAGAATGACCTTGATTATGACCAATGATGTTCACTCAGTGTTTACGAATCCAATATCAAGGTCAGGAACTAGGTCAGCTAAAAATACAATGAAGCAACACCGTTATTTAATAGAACTGAACTGAATTTTTCTAGAAAAATGACAAATCCAGTGAATAAAGTTATTATAATAACATGTAATGAAATAAATAAAAGAGAATTTGAAACTAACACACAAGTAACTAAATTACATAATACGTAACACTTCACCCCATCAAGAAAAAGAAAGATTTATGTAATAAAGCTTTCTTTTTACCATATGTAAATTATACATGAGGTAAAAAAATTACATAAGAAGAACTCTTATGAATTATACAAAGTTTACATGAAATATTTCTACACACGGGACAGTGCATCTGCAATTAAATTATCTTTTCCCTTGATGTGCTGATGTCAAGATTATATTCCTGTAACAACAAACTTAATATTCTTTGATTTTGATTTTTCATCTTGCCGATGAAAGTAAGGGGGTTGTGATCACTAAACACAACAACCGGAGAAGGAGCTGAACTAAGGTAAACTTCAAAACGTTGTAATGCCAAAATTAAAGCCAAACATTCCTTCTCGATTGTTGAGTAATTTCTTTGGAGCTTATTTAATTTCTTAGAAAAATAGCACACTGGATGATCAACACCATTTCTATCTTCTTGAATCAATACTGCTCGAACCCCAACATCACTTGCATCAACAGATAGTTTAAAAGACTGACTGAAATTTGGAGCTGTAAGAACCGGCGCACTTTTAAGAATGGCCTTTAACCTATCAAAAGCCTCTTGACATTTTTCAGTCCAAGGAAACTGGTTTTTCTTGCTCAACAAATTTTTCAGTGGTTCAGCAATATTAGAAAAATTCCAACAAAATTTCCGATAGCATCCAGATAGGCACAGGGAAATCAGAGATAGTCTTGTTCTTAGCATCTATAGGTTTAACTTGTCCATGTTCCACAAGATGTTCTAGAATGTTACACAAGCACGGCAGAACTCACTGTTAGATAAATTGATTGTCAAATCTTCAACAGTGAGTCTGTCAAAGAATTTCCGAATTGTTGCTAGATGTTCATCAATGTAAGCATCACAATTATCTAGACCAGAGATAATCATATTCATCAAACGTTGAAAGGCACATGGGGAACCCTTCATCCCGAACATCATTACTTCATATTGATAGAGTCCATCACCATTTGGTAAATCCTTTCAGAAGGTCAAATTTGGTGACGTACTTGGCATTTCCAATTTTATCAATACAGTCATCAATTCTTGGTAATGGAAATGAATCTGTTTTTATCACACTGGTCACCTTCCTATAATCAGTGCACATGCGGAAAGTTTTATCTGGTTTCGGAATAAATATACATGGTAAACGCCAGTCACTTTTACTGGGCTCTATGAAATCATTCTCCAGTAAATATTGAATTTCTTTTTTCAAGTATTCCTGTTTGAAAGGGTTCATCCTGTATGGGAGTTGTTTCAAAGGTTTAGAATTCACAATTTCAGCGTCATGAAAAATTTTGTTTCTCCTTGTAGGAACATCTGGAAATAAGTGCTCATATTCAAATAATAGAAGTTTATGTTCATTCCTTTCTTATTGTTACAAATGTAAAAGTTTCTGGTACAGATTTTCATAATTTCCGAATTCCGAAGATTTGTGGCTCCAAAATCAGTAGAGTCCAATTGAATTTCTTCACTTAAATCCTCAGTGAGTGGGACAGGGACAACTAAATTAACTGCATAATTTACCTTGCTATCACTCTCAATATACTGGTACTCCATTAATTTATTTAGATCAGAGTACTATTATTATAATTTAACTCATTCATTTTCTTCTTAACTTTGCAAGGGCTGTAAAATCTAATTGGAAGAAAATTTTGAAGAATGAGCAAGAGAGAATGAAATCTCTTACAAGACTCAAACGTTCTCTCAATTGAAGTTCTGTGAAACCATAATTTCACTTTTGACTTGAATTGCTGAGTGCCAAATTCAAGCATAACTAGCTGGAAAATTCCAGACAAAAAATATGACCCATGATCAGATTAGACAGATTGGGGAGGCCAAATTGAGTAAAACAAAACTTTATCAAAGCTTTTACTATTGTTTTAGTTTTAATATTCCTCAAAGGAATTGCCTCTGAGAATCTTGTTGACGCACACATTATGGTCAACAAGTACTGGTTACCTGACTTGGTCTTAGGTAAGGGACCGATTCAATCTACCATTATTCTGCTAAATGGTTCGTCAAATGCAGGAATAGGTTGCGGATGAGCCTTAGGTATCTTCTGATTGGGTTTCCTACCATTTGACAAGCATGACAAGATCTGCAATATTTGCAAACATCACTTTTAATTTTTGGCCAATAGAAGTGAATCAAGATCTTGTGATAAGTCTTATTAATCCCTAAATGACCAGTCAGAGGAGTTTCATGGGCCAGACTAAGTATTTCCTGTCTGTAAAATTTTGGAACTACAGTCTGATAGTTCACTGACCACTCGTCATCAGCACGTACCTCGGGAGGTCTCCATTTTATCATAAGAATTTCATTTTTAATGAAATAACACACAGGTACTTCAGTGGCTTCAGTTTCACTAATGGCCCTCTGAAACAAACAGGAGATCTCAGGATCTTTTTCCTGTTTGACGACAAGTGATTGTCGTTTGTCATCCTGATTAGATAAAAGAGAATGAATAGTTAAAAGAGGATCACTGTGATCAATACCCTTTGATTGATCCAAACAAGGAGTGAAAGTGACCTCATCAAAAGCCTGACCAGTACATGTGTCAGCTAATGGAATACTTTCCTTATCAAAATCATTCTCAAGAGCTTTCTTTGCCATAGCTCTGGTAACTGCACAAGCTGCGTATAAATCAGGGAATTCTTCTTCAATACGATCGACTTTCTGATCCAAAGAAGGCTTGTCAGTTACAAGTGGATTAACCATAACCTTGTCTCCAGCTAGTTCGTTGCCTAGTAATAAATGAATGCCTTCAACGGGTAAAGAAGACACTACTCCGACTGTCACAGGTCCTGAAACTAAGTCTGATGACAAGGTTAGAGAATGGAGAGGAACATTAACAAAGCCGCACTTTACTCCCTGAATGAGAACACTCTCATTAGAAGAAGACTTCTCAGAAAAAGACAAAGTACCTGATAATAAAAGACTCTGAGAAGTTCCTGTATCCCTTAAAATTTTAGTAAGGATAGGATTGGCCAAATCATCCAAGAGTGATATAGAACCCTTCGACATGAATGGTTCATAATTCTTCATAATAATACCAGACTGGGATTTATTAGACCCAACAAATGTATTGCTTTCAATACATGACCGTGCCCTTGACCTCTTAGAAATAAGAGCATTTGGGATAGGTCTATCTTGATTCTGATGCTTATATTTCAATTTGAAGCAACCAGAAATAACGTGTCCTTTCTTCTTACAATAGGTAAACGTAGGAAGAGACAAGAATTTTGAATCAAGCTTATCAGAAGCTTCATTTTTAAAACTTGTGCCAGATTGAGTTTTATAAGGGCTCGTATTAGGCTGAAATACCTTTTTACCAGTAGACTGCTGAGTGAAAGATTTGCCTACAACAGAAACTTTATGAGTTAAGGAATACTCATCAGCGGCACGAGCAGCATTTTCCAAGGTTTCGACATGTGAAAAGTTAGGAAAAGATAAAGTTTCATATCTCTAATTTGAAAAGGTAATAAAACAAACTGCTGGTGATGAGTAATATGCGTACTGATTCTTCATAAAGGAATAGCTATAGTCATCAACGTAGGTTGGAGGAAACAGTTTTACTCTGTATTTTCACTCTATGCTTGGAAAAAGAATATGCATTTAAGAAATTTTGCTGTTATGATCCCTTCTCATATTTGTCTCCAGTCTTACATACTTAGGATTGTCTCCATTAATTGAATTCTTCAAGACATAGTAACAGATCGAAACATAAACCATTAAAGTACGAGACGTGTGTCTCAAATCAACCCTCTTGGACAACAACGCTCGTTTATATTAAACCGATCGATCTTTGATATTTTCTATCAATATCTGCATTAACTGAGAAGACAAGAGCATCATCGTAATTATTATAAGGTGGAACCGAGGATGAATTGATAATTTATATAGGAACGTCATATTTTAGGATAAATAGACAAACGAAACCGATGTTATTAAAGCAGTACTCTGTACCCCACAGATGCTTCAGTCTCGTATGTTCAGCGTCATCTTCTAACAAGGCATAGAGTTTGCACATGAAGTATATGCAAAAGGCTGTCGTAGTAGTAAACTAATAGGCTGATCTTGGACCAGAGACCCAACTCCCCTAGTAAAACATTTTTTGTGTATCCGATAAATTAGACATTTTGTGTACCTGATTGTTTTTGGGGAGTTAGGTCTCTGATCCAAGGCCAGCCTATTAGTCTACTGTACAATAATTCAATCCGACATGTTGGATTTGATCTAACAAACAAATTTTGTAAGAGATTTGATTCAATAAAATCAGCCTCATGCTATACTGGCATAAAACCTAAAATAATAAGCGACTGTACTAAAAAAGTTGGATATCATATATCACCAAAATATGGGTCAGTATGGTTATTCGCAACTGAAAATGATATGAGAATAAGAGGTTGGTCAGATGATTTAATGACATTTATTGACAATATGGTTGATATTTTATTTGATAATGATATAAGTCAAAAATAAACATCTACTGTTGTAACCATATTTTATGATAATCTTTTTCATACCTGCTGACTCTCATTGGTAGGATGTCCGTTAACATACTGTCAATAATACGAAACTCGCGTATTAAATCGTCCATATCATATTTTACACCTCGCAAATAAGATCGTATTTGATCAAGTAATTTTTTGTAAGTGATACTTGCTGTTTTACAAGAATTTTTTTTTGTTTTAAGTTTAGGTTCAATCTTTTTTACAAGTGTTGAAAGAGAGACACCGACACCAGATATTATTAACAAAAACGGATTTAATAATGCTCCATTTGAGATTATACCAGAGCTAGTCATTAACAATGGCAAATATGATATTACTCGAAGTATTCTACAGTAGTATTTATAACATTCTTTTACACACCAGAGGTTTTTGTGATAAATTTATAATATTGTACTAGTGCGTCAACATCTTGTTTTGGAATTTCTTCTGAAATGTGGTTGAAATCGATGATATGTTTTTTCATTATACAATATTTTATACAAAGACAAAAGTTCTAGCACCAGCAATCGAATCAAGAAACTCACGAAATTTATTATTATTAGGATCAGCTTTAAAATTCTGTATTTGTCATAAACATCTAATGAAGTATCCTTATATCGTTCATCTGTTAGCACCTCATTTTTCTTTAACCAAGTGTATGAGTCAAAAGTATTTCCTACTTCAACCGCATACAAATCTGTTTCATTCACTAAATTACTGTAATCGCTTTCTGTTTTATCAATATAACCTAATACCAAGCTTATTTGATCTAACGTGTAATTTTTTAAAACAAGATGTTGTCTGATAATTACATATGAGGCCACAAAATTTGCTAGCATTAATTTTTTGAGCGATTTTAGTTCAATTGTTATCAGACCAATAGCAGAAGCTACTTTTAACATTAATTTTTCATATGGTTTTGTAAGTATTTTCTCGACTTTATTGTAATAATTTCGTAATAACAATTGTTTAGAGCGCTGGATTGATGGAAATGGAAGATCATACGCTTCATCTATATCGAAATAAGAATCAGGCTTTGCTACTAAATCTGTTTCTCTGACTTTATCAAAAAACTTTTCTTGCTCAATATCATTAAGATCACTAATTTCATCGTCAAAATTTTTGATTATCTTTATAGATCTGTCAACAATAATCGGATCAAATTCTGGTCTTTTACGTGTCATTGGCAAAATTGCATTTGCGTACGCTTTAATAATTAACTCAGTGTCTGGTGCCATAGTAACGATTTTAATTATAGTTTCTTTGTCGTGGTAGTACATACCGATATATTTAAAAATTTCTCGTTTTGAAAAACTATTGTATAACTTCTTGTTTCTTTTTATTCTTATTATTTTAGATTCCATAAATCTGCTGAGGCCATCATGACAATCTTCTACAAATTTTTTTATATCATCTCTTTTACCGTAAGCTCGTGCTTTTATTAAGTCCGATTTTAGTATCAAATCTAAATTTCCAAAATCAAGCTCGAGCAATATCTTTTTAAACAGGATTTCAACTTGTTTTTGTTCTTCCAGACAATCATCAGGATGACAGTATCTACTTATCACTTCAAAATTTTCTATTGCTTCTTTTAGTTGTGGTCCTCGCATATACATAACACGAACAAAATTTTTTTCTTCCTCTAACAATAGAGAGTTTATCATTGGAATTGATAAATTTTTTCTGTTATTTATCGCACGTACCGCTAGTGATTCACCCAAAAAGCGTTTTCTATAGTTAAGAATATAATCATAAAATTCCCTCGCAACAGTTATAATTGGTGGTTCTGACATTATTTTATAGCATTAGATTAAATTTGATCAAGACGATATAATCGTTACGATCATACCTGATCATCGAGTGTATATATTTGAAATGCTGTTAGTCCCGGAAATGGATGTTCAGCAGCAAAAATATTAACTCGAAAATATAAGCACTTGTTGACAATATTTTCTACTGGAATTGTAAAATATTGTGCTGTTGAAATATACATATTTACTGCACTATATAATGTTGTCCAGTCGATATCATTGTTTGATCCTTCCAATTGCCAATTATAAATTCTCCCAACCCTAGAGTTTAATTGACCTCACAAATGAAATTGCCAAATAGCAACTGCAGTGGGACATTTAATTTTAATCCAGAAATGTTCAACTTCTCCGTTGGTCGTCCACTCATGTCCATCAGAGAAAGCGTAATAAGGATAATTTTCAGGATAATATGCTGATGCGCTTACCTCAAACCCGGCTCGGTTGTCAGTTGCTTTATAAAGTGTTGGAATATACCCAACATTATTTTTAGTTCGTTTTACACCACTAGACAGACTATCAACATACACTTTATTTGTCAGATTGTTAGGGTTAACTGGAACGTAAGTCGTCATTATTTTTTTGTCTCTCATGTTTATATTACCTGACATTGGTCCACCGGATTTCTTAAAATATGGGGTAAGTTCTTCCATTAACTGAGCATAACTAATAGCATCAGCATCGGCTTGTGGTGAGGTTGTTGGTAGTCCAGTTATTTTTTAATTATCGTTCATTGCAAGGTCACCTGTCATTGTGTCGCCGGTTTTGTTAAGTTTATTATCGTCAACAGATTTTAGTTGTGCATAACTTACAGCTTGTGTTTGATTTAAGTTTTCTGGCGGATATGCAGTCGCTAAATTTATAATTTTTTTACTCGACATGTTAATATTACCTGTCATTGTGTCGCCGGCTTTGTTAGGTTTATTATCGTCAACAGATTTTAGTTATGCATAACTTACATCTTGTGTTTGATTTAAGTTTTCTAGCGGATATACAATTTCTAACCCAATAATTTTTTTTACTCGACATGTTAATATTACCTATTACTGTTCCGCCGATTTTATCAAGTTTGTTATCATCCACATACCTCAACTGCAAATAACTTACCGCTTGTGTATAATTTAAGTTTGCTGGTGGATATCCAGTCTCTAAATTTATTATTTTTTTCCCTGACATATCTATGTTGCCGCTTAAAGTTCCGCCTGTCAGTGACAACTTATTATCGTCAACAGATTTTAGTTGTGTATAACTCACCGCTTGAGTTTGATTTAAGTTTGCCAGTGGATATCCAGTCTCTAAATTTATAATTTTTTTCCCTGACATATCTAAGTTGCCGCTTAAAGTTCCGCCGGATTTATCTAGTTTATTGCCGTCGACGGATTTTAGTTGTTTATAACTAACAGCTTGTGTATCAACAACATTTATTGGCGGATAATCTGTTTCTAAATCTATTACTCGCTGATTTGACATGGACAGGTTTCCTGTCATTGTATCACCAGATTTTTTTAGGTATCCGGATAAATCAATATTGCCGTTTGTTATTGTTGCCGACGAACCTCCTAATATTGTTCCAAATTTTGTATAATGGCTCATTATTTATTTAATATAACATAAAATATATAACAACAATGGCAAAATTAACGACAACGTCGTCACCGATATTAAATTTTGATACAGAGCGGTTGGTGAAACATAAACATAACAATGAACTTCCAGATTGTCATTATCTTATTGTTGGGCGAACTGGATCAGGAAAAACAAATTTTCTTATGAATTTACTGCTGGGCGATAATTTTAACTACGATCGAGTTTATATTTATACAATTAACCCACAGCAAGATAAATACGAGCTACTAAGCGAATACAATGACAAACTTCGTGATGATCTTGATGCTGGTGAAGATTTTTTTTTATTATCAGACAACCAGAAGATCTTGTTCCAGTTAATCAACTTGATTCGTCCGAGCATAAGATAGTAGTTTTTGACGATATTCCGCTAAATAATGTAGAGATGAATAAAATAAGATCATATTTTTCACTATCACGTAATAAGAAATGTAATTCTGTTTATTTAGCCCAAGGTTTTTACAACGTCGACAGATTTATTCGGCGAAATACTGGTTGTTTTATATTATTTCCGGGACTGGACGATGTTGACGTTAGAAATATTGCAAACGAGCAATGTGGTGATGTGACAAAAGATAAATTTATTGAATTATATCATAAAGCGACAGCGGATAAATATAACTTTTTCTTGTTTGATAAACTACCACATAATCCAGCTAAAATGTTTCGATGTTGTAGTGAAAATTATTTATAATTTTCCCAATTTTGTTTTATATAAAATTTATATATAATAATTATGGAAAGACAAGCAAGATACAGAAAACATATAGAAAATCTGAAAAAACTTGTTAAATCTAAAGAAGAACTTAGAAAGATGATTCAAGAAGCACGAAGTGGCCAAGTGTCAGCAGAAGAAACAACAGCCGCGATTTTCAAACCAGTTACTGAGGCCCTACTTGGAAAACAACCTGAAGTGCAAACAATGTCTCCAGAAGAACTTAAGAAACTACAGGAAAAAGTTTTTGCTAGATTTGTTAAAGAAATACAAGAAGCATCTACCGCAAAAATTACTGATAGATCTGCCGAGGAAAAAAAAGATTAGCTGAAGAACTTTCAGCAAATTTTGATGATCCTGTTGCTAGACAAGCTGAAATACATCGTCTGATCAATAATCCACTTGAACTTGAACGAAAATTAGCAAGTTTAACAGTTGGGTCGATTAGAAGAAAGTTAGAAGATATAGAAAAAAAAGTTGAAAAAGAAGATCTTAGAAAAAAAATTGAATTTGATAGAAGAAATATATTTGATAGAATAAAAATTCCGAATATAATGATTTTAATAAAGAGTATGGATACAAAAATCTTAGATTACATCATATTAGAAAAAAATGAATTTAAGGCCGATGAAAAATTAGAAAAACTAAGAGAAATAATAAATAAAGGTGAAGATAATGATAATATTAAAAATATAACACCAAATAATGAAAACTATAAGCAAAATATTAGATTACGTCGACACGCAATTATTGCTAGACTTTATGAGAAAATTATTAATAATGTAGCAAAATTAAACAAAAAAAAATAAAAGTGATACTCACCTTAGTACTATAGATACTGAAGCAAAATTTTATGATGAGGAAAGACTAGATTATGAAGAAAAAAAGTGTTGGCTGAGGGTAAGAGAATAACGGAAGAAGAAGCTTTAAAAAAGATCACTTGAAAAACCGCTAGTAACCGGAACAGGCGTAAAAATATTTGCATCAACTGCTGAAATGATAGGCAGATTAATGCTGTTGATATCATCAAAGGAAGCCGGAAATGTTGGCGCTGAAATTGATAATGAAATTATTGATATACTTGATCATTTAAGATCGGAACATTTATTAACATCTGACGAATACGAAACTTTACACGGCGATTTGATCGATTTAATTTTGTAAAATGTTATATATAATAATGTCAACAACATTATTACTAGACTCTAGTACAGCTAACGCATTAGCTAACTCGAAAGATACCGCAAATTTTTCAGTAAATTATACTCCGCCAATACAACTTGATACTGAAAAACAGTATGAAATTGGACTAATTTCATGTACGTGTTGGCATTCCATGGCTAACGTGAAAACTGGTGTTAATAATGAATTTGCGTTCTATACTCCCCTTAACGGACACCGTGGTTGGGTTATAATTGATATTCCGCAAGGAGCCTACATAACCGATTTAAATAAGACGATACGTGAAAGAATAACATTTTTCGATAACAGCGACGCTAACAATTTTGAGCTAACACCAAATTATAATACTTTACGCGCCAGAATAACATAAAAAATGGTTTTGAAGTAAACTTTTCATTAAAAAAAGCATAGCGTCGCTGATTGGATTTACTCGTAAAGAATATAGATCTGAACCAGGACAAACTATAACATTTGACGGTGATTTTCCGGTAAATATAACTGACGTAAATTACAATACTGATAAATTGCTCCATTGCATCTAGATCTTACTCAGCCCAGGGCAGTAAAGGACAAACGATATATAGTTTTTCGCCAGATGTTCCACCGGGATCGCTCATGCAAATTAGTCCGCGACAAGTTGTTTATTATCCATTAAATATTGAAAATCAAATAACAAGTATAAATATGCAGTTGACAGATCAATCTGGACGACAACTGGATCTAAATAACGAGGTTGTTACTTACTATTTACACTTACATACAATCACTTCGTGATTGACAATAACAAAGTTATTGACTTCGGTTTTATGCAACCTCAGATATAATTTAAAAAAAAAAAAATTACCGAAGTAAAATTATTGGTGAATTTTTGGGAAATATATTTGCTAAAATTATTGAAAGTGTTCCGGGAATAGCGCATAAAGTTACACCAATTGCATTCGACGCGTCAAAAGCTTTTGCAACTGGAGCCGCATCTGCAGCCGGAACTGCAGTGGGACAAAAAATAAAAGATAAAATTAAAGGCAATCCACAAAGTGGATCACCACCGACAATCAAACAAGTTATATCAGAAATCGCTCCAACAAAAGAAACTAAACGTGCTATGATAACAACAACAAAAAAACTTTTATCACCAAAAGGCGAGCAGATTATACAAAAGTTAATATCTAAAGTAACAGCGCCGCAATAAAATTATGTAATCTAATAAATAAAAAATGTCTGTCAAAAATTATCTCGATTTAACAGAACCTTATGACGAGGACAACACCGTAACAGAATTTGAATATGTTGAGTGTCTCGACGAAAATTCTAATGAGCCAAATAAAGCTGGTGTCAGAACATTTAATACCCGAGACGAAGATGTATTTCTACTGCCACACAAGGCAGTATTGGAAGTTCGCGGCCAGATTATGACAATAGCTAATCCGCCTGTTGCAATTGCAGCCGGAACAGAAGTAGCTCTTATAAATGATGGCTGGTGTTTATTCAAAAGTGCCAGATATCAGCTGACCAATCAAACTGTTGAAGATATTTCAAGTCACTTGCAAGTTGCAAGTACAATCTTAAATACTATTTCGTTTTCTGATGATTACTCCAGATCAACTGTAACTAATATGACGTGGTTTAAAGATACTGGAAGTGGTGGGTCTGATTTTATGGCATCGTCTGAGTTTTCAGCTGGAGGTCCACCTCTTTTAGTGGCTGGAGCTAATGCCGCTGCAGATGCTGCAACTGTAAGAGATTTTCTTATTGTTAATGCTGCTGCGCTAGGTATAATCGAACCAGGAGCAGCCGCTGGTGATGCAGCTACAAGAGTCGCGTTTACTGCTGCTTGTAATAATCTTGGTATAACACCACAAGGAGCAGCTGCGACCGGCACTGAAATGTTGAATTTGATTAATGGCTCATTTCCTATAGTCAGAAAAAATATACGTTACAATGACGGCTATACCAGAAGAAAGGCACTTGCAGCAGGATCATGTCAAATTACGATGATGCTGCCGTTAAGTACAATCTTCGGTTTTTGTCGCGATTACAAAAAAAGTATTTCGTGGAGTTAAACATACACTTATTTTAGATCGATCAGAAGAAAACGACTGCCTGTTTAAGTCAGGCGGAGCTGATGTACAGTTTGCTATAAACAAACTTGCACTTTGGATGCCATGAATAACACCGACAGTAACAAAATCGCTCGAACTAGATGAAGTTCTTCAAAACCGCACAAACAAAATCAATTTTCAGCAACATAAAATATATCAAACATCAGTTCAAAATACCACCGACTACACATGGCGAGTCACAACAACATCAAGCGAACAAAAGCCACGGCAATTATTTGTTGTATTTCAGCGGCAAGCGCGACGTGGTAACCAACAACAAAATAATGCGATATTTGATAACGATGACGTCAGAATAAATTCATAGCAATATCCAGAACGAGCGATAGAATGCAATTTTGCAGATGACGCTAATAAAAATGTTACTCGACCTTACATGTACCTACTCGACGCAATACAAAAATATCAAGATCTCGGAGATGGATCTCAGATATCAGTAGAGGAGTTTCGTACACTTTATCCGATATTTCATTTTGATGTTAGTGAACAAAATGAAAGAGATGTATTTTCAACTGCTGATATTGAAATTACATGGACGCTCGGAGCAGTTCCGGTGGCACAGTTGTACGTGTACGCGTTAGTGATCAGCGATAGAGTAGTTACAGTCGACTATGTCGGAGGCAAAATGTCAGTAAAAGTTTAATCTGTAACTTTAATATAAGATGACAAAATATATTGTAAAAGAAATACATTTGACTGATGGCCAAGTTAAAAAATTATCAGCTGCTGTTGCTAAGAAGAGGCAGGTATCATTAAAAATCAACCCTAACGCAGGTGCACCAGCAGGTGCTGCGGGTACTTTAACAAAATTAATGTTAACCAAAAAACAAGTAAATAAGTATAACCGCAGCAAAATCTCTAGAGATTTTGTAGGCAAACCTTTTGTTTTAAATTTAAGTGCCACACAAGTAACAGCAATGGCAAAACATGGCGGCTTTTTTCGGTCCGGCATTATCGGTAATGGCCAGAACGTTAATACCAAAACTTTTGCCGGTGTTAGATACATTAGGATTAGCAGCAGCGTCTGGAGCAGTATCAGGCGCAACGAAAAAAGCAGTTGAGGGCAGTGGTAATGGTATTGTTGGCAGTGGTATAAAACAAAATTTCGTTTAATTTTGCAAGTTTAACTTTATAGTTTAAGTAACAAAATTGCCAATTTTGCAAGTTTAATTTTATGTGACTGATAAATATAAAATGCCCAACCGAAAAACAGCAAAAAGAAAAACAACAACGGAAAAAAAAGACACCGCGACGTCGAAGAACAACCAAAGGAAGATTTATTCCAATAGCTCCACTTTTAGCGAGACTAGCGGGAAGTCTACTGCCAAAACTGCTGGGAATAGGACCAGGACTAACATTACCGGGCACGCGACCCCGTTAAGTAATTTTGATATACTTGATAAGCTAAAACAAGTAAAAAATTTCCACGGAGTTTATTCCAAAGATGAACTTGCGGCAATTCCATTGCCGTCAGCTGTAGGTTCGTGTGTGATAAATATACAAGATTTCAACGACGGATCTGGCACACATTGGGTAGCGGTCTACGGTAATAATTACTTTGACTCATTTGGACTTCCACCAAGTGATGTAATTAAAAAATATATATCTCAAAAATATAAAGTAATTAATTATTCGTCTAATCAACTTCAACATATAGGAACTTCTGCTTGTGGATATTACTGCGTGATGTTTATAAAACAGATGTCTAAATCCCCTGACAACGTCAGGATATCGGACTCAGATTTTTTAAATTTTATTTTACAATTTGACAATCATCCTTCTCACGCCAATGATGAGATTGCACAAAATTATAAATAATTTTGCCAATTTTTGTAAAGCTATCTAAAAGCTTGCAATTAATTTCTGTAAAGCTACCTAAAGCTTACAATTAATTTTATCTAAATTACAAATATATAATGTCAACATATTGTCTCAAATGTAAAGCTAAAACAGAAAATATCAATGAAACAACAGAAAAAAACAAAGAACAACAAGATGATGCTAAAAAGTATTTGCGCAATTTGTGGAAAAAGAAAAAGTATGTTTTTAAAGAAATTGTCCGGAGCTGGTTGCGTTGACAAGGTTATTTTAGTAGACGATTGAAAATAAGTAGACGACTGAAAGTTATAAATCAGAAAACAGATATTTTTATGAATCTGAAAATATATAATGATATGCAAGTGCGACTCTGACAGAGATTTATGTCTCGAGCAAAATAAAATTGTCACATATTGCCAACAATGTAACAACAGAGAAATAATTGGTTTTGGTATAGATACACATAAAGTAATTGGCAAATTACCGAAACCAAAAGGCGGTTGGACCTTGCCAGGCCATAAATACACCGGACTTTATAATCCTCTTGATAAACAACTAGATGAAAATGATAATACGCTGCCAGGACAAGAGCCTTACAATCAAGTTGATGCAATAGCTATGCGCCATGATATCTGCTACAGAGACATTGAAATTCCAGACAGCGAACAAAATAAACACAGCTGCAATAAAGTAGTGTTAGACGAACTTCGTGATATGAAACCTGTAAATATGCGAGAGCGTATTGACAGAAAGTTGGTGCAGGGTTTTATTGGAGCAAAATATAAATTCGGACTTGGAAAGTCTGGACTTGGCAATGATGATCTTGCGTCAGAGCTACACAAACCTAAAAAAAAAAGTTTCCGCGACGTAAAGTTCTCGCAAATGCCGTTGATGATATCTGGGCGATAGATTTAGTTGATGTGTCAAATCTAGCCGAATTTAATGATAACAGAAAATATCTTTTTAATGTCATAGACGTTTTCAGTAAATATGCTTTTAGTGTGCCAGTTTCAGATAAGACTGGAACGTCAATAACTGATGCGCTAAAGTTAATAATAACAAATCCAGAAAGAAAACCAAATAGAATGTGGACTGATTACGGAGCAGAATTTTTTAATAAAAAGTTCGAGCAGTTTTTGCTCCAAAATAACATCAAAAAATACGTCACTGGAAACGAAGGTAAAAACGTTGTCGTCGAGCGATTTAATCGTACACTAAACGAAAAAATTCATAAGTATTTGACAGTTAAAAATACGAGTAAATATATTGACAATTTACAGAACATTGTTGACGAATATAGTAATACGAAACATCAAACCATTAAAATGTCGCCGAATGACGCAATTAAAAATCCGATATTAGCAAACAAAAACATGTACCGCAGACATAAATTTAAAGTTGGTGATCGAGTTAGAATTTCCCTGACGAAAAAAACATTTGAAAAGGGATTTACTCCAAACTGGAGCGAAGAAGTATTTGTTGTTGATAAAGTACTTTTAACAATCCCGGTAACATACGCGTTAAAAGATTTATTAGATGAGCCTATAAGCGGTAGTTTTTACGAGCAGGAACTTCAGAAAACTTCCCAAGACGTATTTGTTATTGAAAAAGTTATCCGAAAACGCGGCAACAAAAGTTTAGTTAAGTGGAGAGGATATAGCGATAAATTTAATAGCTGGGTGCCAACTCGGTCGATACAAAATTACTTGTAATTTTATGGTGATACAAAATTAGAATTTTCCAATAATGTTATTATAAATTTGTTCGTATTTCATAAGTACAGATTTACATTTGATAGTTTTACATAACGAAATTAAATATAATTTTCTTGTATTATCAACTGGCATTAAATTAAATATTTTAACAAAAATAAAATCATATTTTATATTTCTTTGATAGCCAGTTATTTTCAGATTTAAAAAAGGTTTGATAAGCTTCCAAAATATTTGTTGTTCGGCAACAGTAAAATTAAATTTTATTATTTTTTTTGCAATATGGTACTTAACATTATATCGTCCAGTTGTTGGTCTGCTGTAATTTTTTTTATCTACAACAGCAACTACTTCATCGTCGGACTCGTTGTTGTACAAAATATCGTCTTCGTTATAGCTAGAAAATTTGTCGTTGGCGACTTTGTCGCTGGCGATGAAATCTCCTGCGATTATATCTTCCGAATATATATCAGCAAGTCGCTTAATCAAGTTCATATTATAATATACTTTTATCTAATTATAAATAATAATGACCAGCGAAAAAAATCTCAGGAAATTCCAACTGGAATTTCTTCTAAGGTTAAATATCATCAAAAAGTTAATATATTAAATTACAGAGAATTAGCTGAGGCAGTTCGAAAATGTTTGTCTGGCTATAGCGCCACAAAATTACAAGTAATTTTGCCAGTCAATGTGAATATAATGCAGGGCGAAAATGACAGAATACTTCTAACGACGGCAGAAAAAAATAAACTTAATGAAAGTTCATTTATAACATTAAAATTTGATGAAGATGATATTTTGATGTTTGCCCACAGCTGTCTTACTAAGACAGAATTACGAAATATAATTAATCATCATATCTGAAACTAAATCTGTCGAAGGTTGACATTGACGTTGTTGATTTTCTTGCCCCATCCGCAACATCTTTAATTCTAGCTTTATTAATTTTAAAGTGTTTTGCAGCGGTTGTGATCGATTTAAATTTAATTTTTTCTCCAGTTTCTAAATTTGTTGAAATAACTGGTTTAACCTTACTAAAATCATTATATCCAGTATTTCCTCTTCTACTATTTTCTTGAGATGTAACTAAATCTAAATTTTCAATGCGATTATCGGATTTAATGCTATTTATATGGTCGATAACTAAATTATTTAAAATAGCGCCGTTGAAAGTTTCATAAATAAACCTATGTGATTTATAATTAATAAAATCTGTTTTAATTCCTCTAACTTTTATAAGTCAATAACCATCTTTATCTAAATTTCCTAATATTTTTTTATTTTTTCTTCTTCGAATAATTCCTCTGTCAGATGCCTCATATAAATCAAACACAGGATGAGGCTGATATTCATCTTGTAACGCCAAATTTTTGATATTATTATTAGTAATCGAATTATTGACTCAATAGACTCTTTGTCCAGCTGGAATTTCATCGCAAAACAAAGTATAAATAAAATCTTTTCTGAACATTTCGGTGATATCTGTATCATCTCCTTTTACACTAAATATCATTCCAGCTGGTGTTGGTTTTCCTACAGATATCATAGATTTTATGTTAATAACTGAACCAAGTGCATTTCCAGCATATAAGTTGTACTTTGGGTGAAAATGATAAGTTTCTTGCTCGGTTGCTGTCATTCTGATATATCTCAAAATTTCTGTCATTATACTATAGGGATTTTATATCTCTAAGTGAAAAATAAGTAAAATAAAAATCAATTAAATATAAAAATACTATATATAATGTTAAAATTGCGCGATGTTGCTAAAAAGAGCATTATCAAAACAGAAAAAAATTGCTAGTGCATTCTCAGGATACGACAACAGTTACAAATTTGATGATCAAATTGTTTTAGCAAATTTTAACTCTACAAATTTATATCATCTTTTACAGCCTGTTGTATCTAAAGAACTTGCAACTCATCAAAGTATCAAACTAATAGTACAGTATCATACGATTTTATCAAAATTACACGCAATCGAAGAGATATACTTGATATAATTTTTGAAAATACAAGTTTTGATAAAGAAATTTCAGAACCATATCTAACAGCTAAATCACGAAAAATATTAACCGGAACAAACATTGCCGCAGTTGCCGATGAAATACACCAAGAAATGAATAAAAAATTGGAGGAATTTACTTCTTTTGGGTCAGGTTGGAAATCTGAAATGATAAAAGAAGTTTTAATTCATACGGCAAAATATAACATACTTCGAGGTAGCTCTTACGTTGATCTGCCAACAAAAATTAAAAACAAAAAATGCTGTATAAATGTCAAAAATAACGACGATCAATGTTTTCGTTAGTCAATTTAATCGGAGAGACATCCACAGAGTGACCACAGTGACCGAACTGAAAAGTATTTGCCATATAAAGACGAACTAAATTTTAACGGAATAACTTTTCCAGTGGCAGAAAATCAGATACCAAAGGTTGAAAAACAAGACAATATCTCAGTAAATGTTTTCGGACTAGATGAGCGAGAAAATGTTTACCCAAGGTATATTTCAGAGACTGCTACACAAAAGACAATAAATTTATTATTTTATAAAGGACATTACGTTTGGATAAAAAACTTTAACGGCTTGGTTGGCGGACAGTATAATAAAAATAGAAAAAAGAAATATTTCTGTTATAAAAGTTTGCAGGGTTCTTCTAAAAATGAGAAACTACAAGAACATATTAAATACTGTATCAACGTTCAAAGAATAACTGTGCCAAGCGAAAAAGAAAAAGTCTTAAAATTTAAAAATTATGATCATAAGCTAAATATACCTTTCGTTATTTATGCGGATTTCGAGTGCGTCGACGATAAGTTTTCATGTCCGATTAAGTTATATAGATGTAAAGATAGTGAATCTGAAAGTCCGGTGGTATGGTTATTAAAAAATCTGATAGACGATGTTAATAAAATTTCTAACAGATTACTTAAAACAGCTCCAATGAAAATAACGTCTAAACAACAACTTGAATTTAACGAAGCAGTTGATTGTCATATTTGCGAAAAATCTTTAGTAGACTCAAACGGAGTCCGTGATAAAGTGCGCGATCACTGTCATTTAACTGAACAATACAGAGGGGCAGCTCATAATAATTGTAATTTAAAATTTCATGCACCAAAGTTTATACCTGTCGTTTTACATAACTTTCGCGGCTATGACAGTCATATCATTGTAGAAGCTTTTGGCAACGAGGAAATTAAATCTAAACTAAAACTAAATAATAAGATAAAATGTATTCCAAATAATTTTGAAAAATATATGTCAGTTACTCTAGGAAAATTACGTTTTATTGACAGTCTGCAATTTATGGCAGCATCATTAGACGAGCTCGTAAAAGGTTGTAGCACTTTTAATAATCTACAAAGTTGCTTTGGTGATAAATTTAATCTACTGACAAAAAAAGGTATCTTTCCGTATGAGTGTCTCGACGACTGGAGCAGATTTGATGAAACTTCTCTTCCCGACAAAGATAAATTTTACTCGCAGCTCAAAAACGAAGATGTGTCAGACGATGAATACAAATATGCGCAAGATATTTGGAATAAATTTAGTTGTAAAACATTTGGTGATTATCATGATATATATTTGAAAACAGATGTTTTATTACTAGCAAATGTTTTTGAAAGTTTTCGTCGAGTAAGCTACAGCAATTATGGACTAGATCCTTGTTGGTATTATTCTGTTCCCGGGCTGTCGTGGGACGCTCTACTAAAAACAAGCAAAATAGAATTAGATCTCTTAACAGATGCCGATATGTTTAATTTTATTGAAGAAGGTATCTGAGGCGGAATTAGTGTTATAACAAAAAAATATGCAGTAGCTAATAATAAATATCTAAAAAATTATGATAAAAATCTCCCGTCGAATTATATTATTTATCAAGATTGAGTCAATTTGTATGGTTGGGCCATGTCAGAGCCAATGCCATGCGATGGATTTCATTGGATATCTCCAGATCAATTTCTTAAAGAAACTGAAAAAGATTTACCTAAAAAAAATAATGATAATTTTTCCAACGTCAGTTATTTTATTGAAGTCGATTTAAATTACCCTAATTCGTTACATAATCTATAAAACGACTACCCATTTTGTGCAGAGTCGATGATGATAGATTACAATTTACTATCACCTGAGCAACGAACCATGACAACAGCAAAAAATTCCATTGTTAATAAGCTAGTTCCAAATTTGCTAAATAAAAGAAATTACGTGATACATTATAAAAATTTAAAACAAGCAGTAGATGCTGGACTAATTCTGAGAAAAGTCCATCGCGTACTAAAATTTAATCAGTCGAGGTGGATGTCAAATTATATTGATTTAAATACCAAACGTTGTGCTGTGGCTAAGACCGACTTTGAGAAAAACTTTTTCAAATTAATGAATAACTCGGTGTTTGGTAAGACAATGGAGAACATTAGGAAAAGAGTTCTATCGAAATCGTAAATGATATAAGTCGCAGAAATAAATTAGTTAACGATGATGGTTTTGTCAGCATGAAAATATTTAATGAAAATCTTGTTGCAATACAACGACGAAAGACAAATTTAAAGTTAAATAAACCGATTTATGTTGGTGCAGCTGTACTTGATATATCAAAGTGGCTAATGTATGATTTTCACTATAATTTTACTAAAAAGCAGTGGCCAGATTCAGAGTTGCTATTTACTGATACAGATTCACTAGTTTATAATATAAAATGCGAAGATGTCTATGAGGATATTTATAACAATAAAAATTTATTAGATTTATCAGATTACCCGACTGGTAGTGGTTTTAATGATAATACGAAAAAAAAAGTTATTGGTAAAATGAAAGATGAGTTTGCGTTTGTGCCGGTGAGAGAGTTTGTTGGATTAAGGAGCAAGATGTACGCTGTGATATTAGATGACAATAAACTTACATAGAAAACGAAAGGTATCCATCGCGGATATGTGGAAAAGATGATGAATTTTAATGATTTTAAAACCGCGCTAAACAATAATATCAGTTTTATTAAGACAAATGTCATTAGAACGAATCTTCATAAGCTTGAGACAGATACAATAATAAAACGTGGACTTAGTTTTTGATGATAAAAGATATTGTAAAGATGGAATTAATACTTTAGCACTTGGGCATTTTAGAAGGGAGATAATACCGTTCAGCTTGTTCTAGATTGGTGCGAATGCACTGTATTGATTTTTCAGACTGTCTGTAAAGCGCAGCTGGTGATTGGTGAGTTCGTTTTGTCTGTTAAGTAATTTCCAAGGCGTATTTATTCTATCTGTTTCTAAAGCCGTACTGAAACAAAATTCCCTAAATCTTTACAAACTGTCTGTAATAAAGCGCTGCCGGTGATTTTAGTAAGTTCGTTTTGTCTGTTAAATGATTTCCAGGTGTATTTAGTCTGTCTGTCTGTTTCTAAAGCCGTACTGAAATGGAATTCCCTGATTCTTTACAGGTTGCTAAAAACCCACCTATTGATTTTTCAGACCTGCCTATAATGTAAACAGCCGCTTCGTTTTTCTCTATAAATAGACTGTATTTCGTTTTTCTGTACAAATAGACTTAATTTCGTTTTTCTGTATAAATGTAAGATTTCAGATTAATGTTATTCACAAACTAGGCAACTGGTAAGTACATAGTAATTTCTTAAATATATATATGTAATCGGATTTCATAGTTCAATGCATGAAGTTGGAATTCTTGTACTGAAGGTCTGTGGTTCGATTCCCATCACTGGCATATGTCGGTGGGTATGGTTCTGGATTACCAAAAAAATTATTTTAATTGTGGGTTCGAACCCCAACAGAAAAAATACACTATCCCACCATGTAACCACGTGGTGGGTGTACTTTTGCACGCAACCCGGGGTTATCATTGGGAGAGTGTACAAAATCTGTTGGACGTAGAGAGAAGGCCTGTCTGTATGTAGAGATAAGTTTATATGTAACTAAAGTGCCCAGTAATTTTCCATTGAGGTCAAATGGACAGGTAATCAGTGCCAGTAATTTTCCATTGAGGTCAAATGGATAGCAATCAGTGTCCAGTAATTTTCCATTGAGGTTAAATAAGGTTTATTCTTTCTCCGACAAATCTTCGGGGGGGGGGGGTCTCTGATCTAGAATCCGCATTTGGTTTAGGATCAGCCTATTACTACACTGAAAAAAAATTCTTGTAAAACAGCAAGTATCACTTACAAAAAATTACTTGATCAAATACGATGTAATTTGCGAGGTGTAAAATATGATATGGACGATTTAATACGCGAGTTTCGTATTATTGACAGTATGTTAACGGACATCCTACCAATGAGAGTCAGCAGGTATGAAAAAGATTATCATAAAATATGGTTACAACAGTAGATGTTTATTTTTGACTTATATCATTATCAAATAAAATATCAACCATATTGTCAATAAATGTCATTAAATCATCTGACCAACCTCTTATTCTCATATCATTTTCAGTTGCGAATAACCATACTTACCCATATTTTGGTGATATATGATATCCAACTTTTTTAATACAGTCGCTTATTATATTAGGTTTTATGCCAGTATAGCATGAGGCTGATTTTATTGAATCAAATCTCTTACAAAATTTGTTTGTTAGATCAAATCCAACATGTCGGATTGAATTATTGTACATTATATATAATATTTCATTGTTTAATATGAAATTTTGTCTAAACTTTAAAATATTTCAGTAGTAGACTAATAGGCTGGCCTTGGATCAGAGACCTAACTCCCCAAAAACAATCAGGTACACAAAATGTCTAATTTATCGGATACACAAAAAATGTTTTACTAGGGGAGTTGGGTCTCTGGTCCAAGATCAGCCTATTAGTTTACTGCTGTCGTACCACGAGGTTAGCAAAATAAAAACAAAACATTATGAAAATTCTCAGTGATCTTGGCTATGGTTTCAGAATTTAATGAGACTCTGCTTCTTGAGGGATTTATAAATTATATATGTCAAGATAGCCTATATTTATAACAGATTTTCAAAAGCAAATACCCGATATGCAAGAGTCGCTTTTAATCTTTGTTTACTATTAATAGATAAAAGAGATTACAACGATATTGCTTTCATGTACTGAGATCAATGCTCTTGGCAATCGATATCTGCTTATTCTCAGGGATCTTTACGCCACAAGGCATTACCTTTTATTGTCGTCAACCGACCAGTTGTATTAATAATACATACCTAATTCCCAGCAAGCCTGTCCGAAGTGTAGCAGCATATGGTATCATGGATGACAAACAAGGTTTAGGATTTCCAAACAACGTCATCGAAGAAATTGTAAATGAAATATATGCAGTAATATCCAAGTTTATCCCTTTTCAATTTAAAATAATTAGTGCCTGCAAGATGGGTTTAGGCAGACATAGTTCCCTTTTTAAGTGGCTAAAGTGACCCTGGTCAAATGACATTAACCTAATAAGTTGCAGATGACTGTAAGTTACCAACTTTTCACTGCAATTTCGTTATAATATTAGTGCAGTTCGATCGAATTCCCAAATCTATTCCAAAATTAAATGGAATCTTTTTCGGAAACCTCGTTTTAAAAGACAGTATGAGAGAGTGAGGTACTCTTAATACAAAACCGTCCATTATCCATCATCGCAATGGGCAAAACTCACACGGCAAACAGCTAACATTATCGCGAGAGATACAGTAAGAAATCTGCTACTTCGTTCTTTTATACACCTTAGCTAGCCTAATATGTTAGAGTTCGAAATCAAATGAAAATTTGCTTGTTTTGAGTTAACAAGGGATATATTTCATTTTCTGCGTGATAAGCTAAAGCGTGTTCAACCACTTGATGACATATATATGTTATTCACTTGATACAAGAAATATCTTCTATGAAATCTATTGAAAGGAAGCTGACATAAAATGTTGGTATGAAATATTGAAGTCCAGCATTACCAGCTTATGTCAATACTTCTTCATGCATTATTTAAACACCATCTATCCATGAATGCAATTAGGAAACAGGAAACGGAAGTATATCTTCTACATTCGTCCCTGCAACCTAATTCTTGAGAAGCAAGAAAAATTGATTTTGTCGAGATTGACTGATTTTTAACACAAACTAATCCCTTTGGATATTTTACACTTTTTGCTGTACCTATACAATATGTAAAAATTCTTTTGGAACAGACACGCCATCCCAAAATGCAATCGTTTTCCTTTTGTGGAGACTGAAAGCACTTTAATCTGGTGTAGCTTCGATGGATAGCTATCACAGAACCCTGCATTTATTTGCACAACCCCTACTGTACTATTCCATAACCAATACTAACCCTCAGCCCCACCCCGGAACCCAACTATCCCTGTTCAAAATTAAAATAAATTTTCAAAGGTCTTAAAAAAAAACAACATTTTTACTGATACAGATTTCAGACTCAATGAGTAACTTCAAAGATTAAATTCATTCCAATGTTAATGTACTATCAAAGATTAAATTAACTCCATGTTAAAGTACTATAAAAGATTAAATTCATTCGATTGTAAAGTGCTATAAGCATGTTCAGAAAATAGATTACTTTTTTATACTGTCAGTATTACGTGATTCTTGTTTGATGTGGTGACTTCATATTACTGCAGATATTTGTGTATAATTTTGTTTATAAATGTTACGTACTATAATAATTAATTTATTTATAATTTTAAGTGTTATAATTTTTATTAGTTGTAATTATCCTTCAGTAGCAACTTCGGTTGGCATGTTTTTGTTTGTGTTAAAAACCATTCATGTCGAAATCTTTACTTCAATACAGTTTACTTAATCTCAACACAACAAGAACACAAATCGACACAACTTAGTTAAGTCCAATTGGCTTTTCATCATCAAAAAATGTGCTTATTTGATTTTGTCTGCAGACTGTGAATAACCGCTCTACTTTAACTGGAAAATACTATTCCTATGACAATTTTAAGAATTTTTTGTTTCGTATACCACATCAGAAACATTGTCTACGTTTATGGCGAATGCTGCTTACAATTCAGTGAACTTGCAAAACGGTTTGCATGTCTGCATCGCAAAGAAAAGAAAGCGTCAAAGAATAAATATAAAAATCTGAACATTTTCTGTTGTTAGCATCCATCAACTTATGTGGTTGGTACCCGGTTGGGATTCACATTATATGATTCACCTCATTTCTCCCGGGTCAGATAAATGAATGATAGTATGTTACAATGAATGTTTGTTTAATTAAAAAGATTATCTCAAAATTAAAGTATAGATACAAGAACTTAAAGTAAACAGAAAGTATTCAATATTATGAGAACTAAAGGAAACATTGATTACCGAACTTAATTTGATATTTATGCAACACTTGGTATATATTTCTATCGAATTGAAATTCAAATTCAACCCAGAAGTGTTATGAACGCATTTAACCTTTTTTATAACACCAGTCTTCGTTGTAATTTCTCTTTCAGAAGTGAGGGGATCATTGAAAAGAAAATATCTTTTATATTCGTAATTTACGCATACAGTAGTTCACCCGATTTTTCAATCGTTAAAGTGATACAAACACACCAAGGATAATCAATTTTCAGCAGTCTTAAATATGTTTAACATTTAAGGCAATACTTTTTTAATTATAAGATAGGATAACCTATATCCATTTGATAATCTATACCATTATGTACCAATAGACTTCTGGTAGTCTCTTCATTACCTACGTATTAAATAACACAAGTTCGTTTGCATTCAGTATCGGTATGGCGGGTGGGCAATGCATTGTAGAATATTAATAACTGAATTTTTAGAATTTTTAGTCTGTATCTTGTGAGTAGTATATGGGGGCATCTGGGGCTCTATGGGGCCTTAGTGTTAAATTTGGTCGTTTGCACTATAGGGTCAATGGGAATTTAACAAAGGAATGTCACCTGGAGGTTAATTGGAGTTGAACATTGGTGACATCATGTTGTTTATAGGGTCAAAGCTATTTATAGGGTGAAATGTATTTATTATGACAAAGGGTTGATAGGGACAAACATAGACATACAGAAACAAACAAATACACATCCAAAAAAGAAGATAAAAACACACAGAAAAGAGGACAGAGATGTTCCAAAGAAAGATTCACAGACAGAATAGAGATTCCAAAAATAAAAGTCTATTGTATGAGCACAAAACATTTATTCAAATATATACATGGGCTCTATGACCTGTGCTTTGGTCTAAGTACTATCCATTTAATACATACAAATTTGAACATGGAACAAACCTATTCACAAGTTACATATGTCTTGGTTTTAGAAAACTACTTTTAAAAATTAAAGTTCATGCGTTCAAAAAATACATATACAACGTACATGCATTTCATAAAAGAATGACATTTTTCATACCACAATTAATGTCCATTTTTAAGAAAAAGCTAAAACAAGAAAAAACGATCAAATACGACAAAGTTCGTGCTTTTCTTTTTATCAGTCACACAAGTTGTTTAAATCTGGTCAGCTACCCCTTGTTTCCCAGCGTAGATGTTTCCAATCACGTACTTCCTTTCATTTGCAGATCTGTTGGTATAGGTACACTTATCGATAAGCAGATCAATGGCGGTCATTGTCTTCTTCCATTGGAGGTACAACATATGCCATATGAATGGTCACTTTTCCATCGGTGATGTCAAATTTTTCTCTTATCGTCTGGACGTCTTCAATAGCCCTCAATAGTTTGGAAGAAGTTAATTCTGCAGGCGTACTAAACCCGAGACATGCAGGAGAGTTCAAACTGTCGTGAAACGTAGATAGGCTCAAACGACCTCGATCTTTGACTTGACACTGACATTTGAGTTCCTCTAAAAGTGAGTCAAATAAGTCCATAATGAAATCTGCTACTTTCTCGGCTGGAACGTCAGACGCGAAGTCTTTAAATTTCACCGTGTACGGTTAAGTTGTCGTCCTAAATTTTCTCGAAGTTGCTGTCTGAGTCATTTCGATGCTAAAATACTCCTATAGATCAACTAAATTCTTTTTCTTCTTGGACGCACTTTGCTGTGATGGTATGGTGGTGAAAGAGGTCAATGATGTTTGTTCCTTCTCTTTTTTCATCTGCGTAGAATGATTCGTCTTTCTCGACGTTTGTCCTCGCAATGAAGTGTCGTTCTTGGAAGTCGTCCCTTTTCATACTGGGTGATATCAGCGTGTCCATAAGGTAAAGTCTTGTATTCTGGAAGTCTCACTGGTTGCACATAGTCTTCCATGCTGTGAGTAAATAAACAACTAAGATTTGGTACTGCATTTATGACGTGCTCGTGAGGCACAGCATTGCACTCTAGTTTTCTCTCGCTTGATACTGGCAGTGTGAAAAGATTCATCTTCTCGCTTGGTGTTTGTAGTCACAATGAATTGTCGGTCTTGGAAGTTTTCCCCTTTATATGCTGGCCAATATCGGCATGTCCGTACGGTAAAGTGAAGTGGTTGTGAAGCCGTACTCGCTTCTGGCACGATTTGATACAGTGTTTCCAAGGGCCGACTGACGATTTGGTGTGTGGGTAAACGTACAATCTTGCACGGTTCGTTGGTGGTCACTCTAAAGTTTCCATCCTCTCCAGATTGCAACACTTCTTTCAGCACGCCAAAGTTCACTTGACTCGTGCGTTGATTTAGATGTGATGTGATTATGATTTTTAACGTAGCTTTAACAATTTTTCAGTCATATCGCTACGATGTCTGCAGTAATGTCTAGCACTGGGGCATCATGTCGCAGACATGTAGCATGATGTCCCACCCAGTCACATTATCCTGACACCAGGCCGACCAGTCCTAACACTGACCTCTTAATGCTGAGCGCCAAGCGAGGCAGTTGTTAGTACCATTTTTGTAAGTCTTTGGTATGACTCGACCGGGGATCGAACCCACGACCTCCGCATCCGAGGCGGACGCTCTAACCACTAGGCCACCGGAGCGGTCGCGTTGATTTAGAGTCAATCCTTTAACTTTACACTCTGTGTGCACTTCTCCTTGTTTGTCCCGGTATTCCTAGCCGTAATTTTTAGGACCACCACTAGCAAAACTTAGAATCTTGTCGTCGGGGTGCTCGTCGGTCCAAGCTCCTAAACGGTCTCCTTCGATCTTATGGTAACGATGATCATCAGGACATTGAATATAGATGCAACTGTCCGGGTCAAAGTACAGGACGCGATCTCCTAGTTGGTGCACGACTTCGTACAGTTTTAAACGAGAATGGGCTGTCACGCAGGCTGCAATGATGACATTTCCAAATTCGTCAGCCTCTACAAACTCAAGTTCTTCTTCGTAATTGACCAAGATCAAGTCTTAACGAACGACGTCCATGTGTTTCATGTATTTGGTTTTGTTGTGAATCATCTGGTAGTAGAGGGAAGGTTCTGTCAAATACTCCGCCTTGGGTAAACACGGTCGTTGTGCCATATTTCCCCACAAGCAATTCAAAATCACTTTAGCAAACGATCGCCTTCCTTCGTTTTTCTCGATGTGGTCTAAAGTGATGCCCTCATGGGCAAAGTATTTCTCTTGGAATTTCTCTTGGTCATCGGGAGTTTAGCACCAGGAAGGATAGCCGCTAGCCTCTTGTTTCAGTTTCAAAAAGGCATCCACGTAGTCAGTGAAAATGCTTTCCTAAGTCTCGTCACCCTTGTGGTACTGTTCTCTCCTGGGAAAGTGGTAAATTTCATACACTTCTAACAATTGGTATCCCAGGTCCAGATCTTTAAACAATTCCACGCTGACCCACGTTCCCGTCAATGCCCGTTCTTCCAGAGTGTGATGACAAGGTTGGTCTTGGTTACAAGTTTCGGCACAAGTACGGCACAAAGGAAACATCAGTTTTCCTTGGCAATGGTAAGGTAACACGGGATGGTACAAGTCGGTGGGAGGCAAGACTTTGCATTTAATCAATCCTTCTTTATTGTCGAATGTTTTCCACGCAAATGTGTTTTGTCAGCAATTGTGATTGACCTGCTGCAAAGTGACAATATTTGCACACGTAAGGATACAGCGAACACACGTCCAGATATTTTATTTCTTCTCCTTTCTCCTTGTCGGGGTCGTACATCAAACATGTGGCATTCGTTCACCTTCCATACAAACTGTCCCGTGGGTCCAGAGGGTCCACCAACTTGTAACTTTCCATGATGCGTTTAAACTCGGGATCGGTTTTCAAACGGTGATCGTACGCGTGTTTCCACATTTCCACGACCTGGTATACTTGCTGTTCTAACTTCAAGCGCCGTTGACAAGTGGCCTTCTCGTTGTTCGGTAAGTATGTTGTTGGGGTCGTAGTATTGAGCCTCAGGCAAATGGGGTAGAACGGCGTTTTGATTGGCTTCGGTATTGAAAAGTGCGGAAAATAGCCTTTGACCATTTCTGTCATTCCAAACGTTTTAGGCATTCTGCTCAAAGGCATGGCCAAGTAACTCATCGAACTTTAAACTGCACTTGTCCTACTTGCATGGAAATGATTTTTGCTCCGTTCAAAGTGACTTTAGGACGTTCGGTTCTTTGTTCCGTATAGTATCTGAGAAGAAATTGCCCATCATATCCCGAGAAATTGTGAGCCATCACCGTGGCATAGCGATGGCAATCTCTGAAACGTTCGATGTCCTCTTGACTCCACGTTTCGTCGATAATGTCTAAGATCCATTGAGCAAAATCGGCCAGCGTGTTAGGTCCCCGAAAGATTTTTTCACGTCCTCCAGGAATCTTGCTTCAGTGGGGGCAATGACAAAAGATATGTTCTTGAATGCACTTCTAGCACGCTCGATGAGCCACACAGAAATTAGGAATGTGAATGCCGGTCTCTTGCATGCATTCGAAATCGAAATAGATGAAATTGCCTTTCTTATGGTCATCTTCCTCTTCATGTTTGGAATGGTATTTTTGAATACAGCATTCGCGTTCCAAGTCCACGATTTGGTGACAAATGTGACATCGTTTCTTTCCTCGATATACCTGAGGCTTGGCATTATTGGTACGTATGCCTTGTCCACAAGTAGGGCACAATCTCAGGAGCTGACAAGCACTTTTCTGCTTTGAACCTTCGGTCTTAAGATGTTGTTGGTAACAGGTAGGGCTGACAAAAGTGCGCTGACAAGCTGGGCAATGAACTCGTTCTTGTCCTTCGTCCAGACAGGGTTTAGAGGCCAAACATCCCTCACATTTCGATCCACAATGCTTGTGTTGCTCTTGATTGTTATAGCCATAGTTACATTTCTCACAGTAATAACGGTATTCCAGGAATTGGGTGATACTGGTAATGCAATCGAAATGTTCATCGTGATGATAGACATGAATGTATTTTCCGTCTTTGAAATTTTTGCCTCGAAACAATAGAGGTCCGCGCACTTCTTGAGGGCGTTCTTTCAACGTGTAGCGTGGAGCTAAGACATCTTGCAATTTTTGCATTTCAGGAATGCCACAGGGTGTCTTTGGATATCCCCGCTTGCTGTAACAGGAGTTCTGCTTCTCTTTGTTGTTTGGCTCGGTCCGATCGTTGAATAGTTTTCCAGTCTCTTTTCCATTCTGCCATGTCGTTCTTGTCGGCATACTTTCGTCCCACCACGATGGTACGGGCTAAACACATCTTGTCTTGAGGGTTGTTAATTCGGACGAAGCTCTTTTTGTTGCTGCGAAGTTCGTCCACCAATAACATCTTTTTCGTCCGGAGAAACGTGGGCCATGAACAGTGTCGCTTTTCCATCGGCGATGTGAAACATGTCGTTGGATTGCTGTACGTGTTGAATCTTGTCGATGACTTTGAAATGTGTCAGTTCTGATGGCATGCTAAACTCAATCCAAACGGAGGACTTCAGACTGTCGTGATTAATGGAAAGTGTCAAGCGATCGTCTTCTTTGGCTTCATATTGTCGTTTCAGTGTGGTCAACAAAGAATCCCAAACATCAGTGATGAACCCCTCTGTATTCTCCAGCGGTACGTCGGACTTGAAATCTAAACATCACCGTGTACCTGTAGGATGTGGTTCTAAATTTTCTAGAGGAGCGTTTGTCCGTCTCTCGAATGTGGTAGTACTTTTCAGGGTTGACAGGCAGTGGACGTTGGTTTGGTGTAGACTCTCTGGGCCTGCATTCTAGTTTACTTATGTCATCTTCAAAATCACTTATCCCCCTCCTTTCAAGATAAAAGTCAAGATAATTGCTATATCTGCCAGAAGAAAGGGCATTGGTCTTCATAATGTCCACAACGTCAAAAAAGCAAGACAGGTGTCAAAAGAGACAAAAGTCAAGATACCTGTTACCATTGTCAAGAGAATGGACATTGTTCTTCAGACTGCCCTAAGAAACAACAAGAGCAGGAGGGAGAGAGAGGTTCTGAGCAGGAAGAATACGTACCCTTCGCAAAGGAAAAACCCAGACACGTCCAGAAAGAGAATAAAAAAGACTAGAAGAAAATGAGGAAGAAGAGAAACAACCTGTGACAGTGAAGAAATTCCAAACAAGCAGAGAGTGAAAAAAATAAAAAAGGACAAAAATGAACTTTTTAAAGTGATGTGTTGTGAATTTGATTGTACATTTGTACTAGAATATAACAGAAAGAAAACGTAAGTGTCTCTTGGTTTTGATTTTTTAGAATAAGGACCTACACTCATGCACTCACACACGTCCATCATGGAAAAAGGGATTCTGAATTTTAATTAACTCTGGCAAAATGAATGATATCACTTTTTGAGAGAGGTGGGTGGCCATGAAAAGGACCGTTGGGTGTTTGTTTTTTAAAAAACAAACTCAGGAATGGGAGATAATGAGCTTTAAATGCCTTATCCCTTTGCCACGACCAAGGCCTACTTCTGGACCTGCTCCTGTCGATGATTTGGTTAGAAATCCCTAGGGTGAGTATCTCAGGCGTAGTAGGTATGTGAACAGAGTTGGGCTGTTTGGCTTGGGAAGATCTTTTTCTCTTGGGTCGTAATAAAGAAGTCTGTTACATTTGTTTCAGACTCCTTCACTCTGTCAAAATGTCTAAGAGTACCGTCACCAATTGACTTTCACCGTCCACCTTCTCTTTTAGACCTTGATTCTTCTCTGCTTCTTCTTCCTGTCGTTTCCTTCTTGCCTCTCCTTCTTCTCGCTGTTTTAGTTGATGGAGAAAAGCTTGTTCTGCTTCTTTCTGCTGTTGCAAAAATTTCTCCAATTCTTCTTTCTGTCTCTGTTTAAAATCCTCGACGTGTGGAAAGGAAGAAGAAGGTGGCAAAGGTGCTGGTACCGAAACAAGTTCTTGTGAAGAAGAGAGAATATCCACTAAATCCCAATTAAAATCGGTCTCTTCTGGAAGTAGGACCTTGTTTGCTTTGGTAGCCGCTGCTACGCTATAACTTTTCGTCTCCACGTCCGGTGCACCCCAATTCATCGTCTTCTTAGTTTCCGTCATTTTCTAACTCTGTCGAATAGATTCACTGCGCACAGACGCTAGCGCACCTATATAGGGAATGTGACATCACAGGTACCTCTCTTCGGATTGGAAGACAGACTCTGCGAAGTGACTGAATTTTGTAACACGTGTTAGGATTGGTGAAAGAACTCAATCCATTTCGACCCACTCTTCCACTATAAATAACCGCGGTTCACTTCATCCCATTCACCTGTTCTCGTCACAAGATGTGGACTAACGTAGAATCGTCTAGACTCCTATCATCGATGCTGTTCAATCCGGACTATCCCATGTATGTAAAATCATCATGGGCTATCACCCAGATCACTGAGACGGCCCTTTGGAAACGAAGGATCTATGTGGAGAGGCAAGGCTGTCTGAAGCGAGTCTTAATTTACGGTCCAGAAGTCATACGAAGTTTGAGGAAGAGAAGAAGATCCGTGCGATGCACTCTTTGTTAAAGGAATGGTGTTAGCAAAAAAGCCAAAGGCCCTTTTCAGGGCCACTCCATTGCCTCGAAAAGGTTTACTCTCTTGCCTAAAATGTTTGTTTGTCTATGTCTCTAACCATGTTTCTATGTCTATGTCGCTATATATGTTCGATTCCCCTTGTCGCTAAACAGCCGCAATATTCCCCATGTTAAATTTCTCTTGTCGCTAAACAACCCCAATATTCCCCATTTTAAATTCCCCTTGTCGATAAGCAGCACCAATATTCCCCATGTTAAATTCCCCATGTCGCTAAACAGCCCCAATATTCCCCATGTTAAATTCCCCGTGTCGCTAAACAACCCCAGCAACTTTTTGACTGGGATTTCCATTGTCGCTAAACAGCCCCACTATACTACTCTTGTGGAGAGAGACGTTTTCAATGAGGACGAAGAGACATGCAATAAATACAAGAGTAATTCAAAATCTGAACCATAATCCTGATTGGGAACGTCAGTGACACAATATTTATATATGGTGCTGCTCCCATAAAAAAATATTTAGATATAGTTAAAGAACGCACCGCGACTATGTAATGTATCAAAACGGTTTAAAAGCACGAATACACATAACTTCATGATGTTTTCGATAGCCATAGCGGGGACTTCTGACGGATATATAAAAATAAATAAGCAAATATACCTACATGCACTAATAAAATAGGAGATGAACAATTAATTCCGTGTTTTAACTGTACTTTGGTCCGATTTGGTACCATGCATTCTCATTCTTACCCATATCAAATGCCAGAAAAATAGAAAGTATATTATTCTGGACGTGGGAAAAGACTGGAGTATTCCGAATAAACGTTTTGTATTGCGTAGAATATATAGTTCCCCACGCCATTGATAAACTCTTGCAAAAACGAAAAAACCCGAACCTTCATTAGCAAATAAAATTTAACTGAAAGATAAATCACAATTAGAAAATTCGAGGCAAACATATCTCTACTATTGGTTGTAAAAACTATTTGGTTGTTCGTCAAAAACAGAAGAAAAATACTTTAAATCCTATACTGAAATACGTCACTTAATTTGCATGTGCGCTAGACAGTTGCAAATGATTCTCTAAGTTACAGTAATATTATTCATGTACCGTGTACCTAATGAATGGATACGTTTCACAAATCTGAGTTTGCCAGCTTCTTTTGCAAGAAAATCAACAATACTGCATGCTGAATTCATTGAATAAATAGGCAACTGCAGACTGAGACTAGTTTTGAGTTCTTTACAATTCAATGGTTCTTTGTTTTAACATTTTCGCATTTCCATAGATGTTTCCTAAATTTCACTACCTTTTCGTCCAATGATAAGATAGTTTCAGAAGGTTACCAAAGGTCAAACCACAGACACGAGGAATAACGTGTACATAAAACTGTGTATGAAGCACATTTAATCATTATAAAAACCCATATTCACAAAGTTCTTTGGGGAATACAGGCCTTTTCTAAGATTGCAAAGGAACCAAGATTGGCAAGGGAACTGTAAGTCAATTTTTATTCCACTTATTAAATGGAAGCAAATATACACATAAAATGTTGTGTTGCATGAAAGATTTAGTACAAGTTATGATTATGATTTTATTCTCATTATGGACTAGATAAGGGAATCTTGTCGTCCGTAATAAAGACGTCAAGAAATACGTATTTTCAGATTTTAAATTACTCCGTGTTAAACGATAACAGGGTGATAGATAAAGTAGTCCACAAACATGTGAATAATCTACTTAAGCAAACTGGAATAAGAAGCCTTTTTGAATAAACAAAGTACATGCGAAATGTACTCAGATACGTTCATGTATGGTTTGCAAGTATTCCTATGCTATATAACGTCCTTAAACTTTAAGTCACTGGTACATAGCATTAAAGTTTGCAAGAGAATTATTAATATTCTTCCAGCAATGTTGATTCTTTTCATCGTGGACGCGATAATTTATCTAGCCTGCTTTGTTTTAACCTCGATTCGCAGACATGCCTACAGAAATCTATATGTTCAATATTTGCCAGTAGAAGCATTCTTTAACACGTCATGTATCCCCTGCAAGTGACAGAATCAAGCTCCTTCAGAGCTTGAGAGAGACCCGGGCCACTGAAGGAGCTTGAGAGAGGCCCCGGACACTGAAGGAGTTTGAGAGAGGCCCAGGACACTGAAGGAGTTTGAGAGAGGCCCGGGACAATGAAGGAGTATGAGGCCCCTAGATGACGAGAGTATTTAAGAGATCAAACAATTCCTGTAGAAACAGCCATGTAAAGTTTTACAAACACTACGATTTTTGTGTTGTATTTGTTTGTCTTGTCTGTGTTTTGTATATGCCTTTGAAAAAGACTCATTAAGAGTCGAAAGCGCTCAGGCTAGTTTGATACTAGTTTTGCCCTGTTCGTTGTCAGTTAATTAGTTAGTTTAAAAGCAGGCACAGTAGACTATGATAGGATATATTTCAAAGCAAGCAAATTAGAGTATGATAGGGTGTATTTAAGCCAAGCAAAGTAGACTGTGATAGGATGTAAAAAGAATAGAATAGAGAAGAACATAATTAAATATGATAGAAGAATAATGCAGAATATAACTATGTAAAATAGAATATAACAATAAAACAGAATATAACGAAGTAGATTAGAATAGAAAATAGAACATCATATAGTAAAACAGAATGGAGAAGAACATAAAACTTGAACACGACAGTCAACCTTAGCACACAAGAAGCTCTTAAACCCAAATTAGGGAGGCTGATATAATTAGGACCACCTAATAGACAACCTGAGGATATTAACATGGTCGACTCCCGCACAAATTCGACCTTTCATGTAACTGAAAACTGCTGATCCTCTTTCGAGCATTTGTGTTCCCTGTTGTCAAAGTGAAAAAAAAAATTAAAACTGAGTGAAGAAATAGAACGGAAAGAATATAATTTACAAAAAGAATTTAATATATAAGTTAATCACAGTGATATTTACAACGATGTAAATTAAATCATCAATACACCAATGTAAATACAACTTACGAAATGATTTGAAATACTTCACCTTCGAAATATGATCAGAAAAAGGTGAGTAGAGTAATTGCATCCACGGCTCTAATCCATCAACTTATTTATTTTGTAGGATCGTAAGAAAAATATTTAAGCAATACAACACATTAGACATTTCAGTAAATTAACCCTTTTATTTATCATTAAGAGTTATGATCGATATAAAATGTGCTTCGCTATATCAGATAACGTACTTTGCTTCTCTTTAAATGTGTTTTGCTAGACACAACTATCGCAGTTTTGTGCATTACATTAGTTAAAAATTTCCAAGTGGTCACCTATAATTACATGTAATTGATATAATGTAAAACATATTATCAACTGCACACCTGAATTTACTTTCTGTAATTGTGTCATATCCAGAATTTGTTTTCAAGATTAGTTGACAATTGCTTTGATAGTTGCAGTATGGTATCGTTTACTTCTAGTTATTCTACTTATTCATAAAGGAAATAAAAATGATGTAGTTTAGGTTGAGAGTTCGTTTTGCTACAAGCAAAAGTCAAAAGGCCATCAGCAGACGGTCGGAAACACAAAAGAGTTACCTCAGACATTTATGTAATTTTCAATAAAGTGTCCCCAGCAATCTGACAAGAAAAGCAATATTTCATGGAATTACATCAACATACCAATTCTTGTAAATTTATATTCGTCTTTTTTAAAGTTAAAACTGTTTTCTGCATTTTTACGATTTGTCTAATCTCTGAGCACCGTGATTCTCATACTTCCACATCTGTATTGCGTATCATAAAGTTAGAGTGGACCATATACGACTACATCTGTATTACGTATCATAAAGAGAGTTAGAGTGGTCCTTTTACTTCTACAGGTGTATTACGTATCTTAAAGAAAAGTACTGTGGACCACATATTTCTACATCTGTAGTACAAATCATAAAGAAAGTTGCTGTGGTTTTTATACTTCTACGTTTGTATTACGTATCAGAAAGTAAAGTGATATGGGCCATATACGACTACATCTTTATTACGTATCATAAAGAAAGTTAGTGATTCTTATACTTCTACACCTGTATTACGTATCATTAAGTAATGTCGACCACATACGACTACATCTGTAGTACGTATCATAAATAAAGTTGCTGTGATTTTTATACATCTACGTTTGTATTACGTATCATCAAGTAAAGCAAACTGGGCCACATACGACTACATCTGTATTACGTATCATAAAGAAATTTAGAGTGGTTCTCATATTTCTGCGCCTGTATTACGTATCATAAAGAAAGTTGTTGTGGTTCTCATGCTACTAAATCCGTATGACGTATCATAATGAAATTATTTTGTTATGACAAGGTATATTCTTCGGATTATTGATTTCGCTCATATAATGCTGGCAACGGAACTTATGCAGACAGTGTATCTGGTGTTGTTTTTTTTTTTTCTTCACAAAACTGATGAAAGCATTATTAATGATTTCTCAAGGGAACAATGTTAGCGGGGGTTTAGGCAAACGTGAAGGGAATACTGTTTTGGATCCAGCTTTCTGTCATTCAAAATTTATTACGACTAACCAAGAAATATCAATAACTTTCTTTAAGAAATGATTTTTCATAGAACTGTCTCATAAATTTAGTTACGAAGTATTAGAAACTGAATATGATATGGTAATGTAAAATGACCAGATAATGACAACACAAAGTTACATTATGTCTATCGCTTTAAATAGTAAGAAAGCGGAATTTTAATGTTTGTAGTAATGGTCCATCGGGAATGTAGATGGCAGGTTGTGCAGTGCTCCGCTTTCCGCAACTGTGTTAAAAGTTTGTTTCCCAAACAAGTCTGCTTTATCTCTTGATCTTGCAAAGGCCACAAGGATTCGTGTAATTAAGATCTATGACCGATACCATGCGCGCTAATCAGAATTTAAAGCTGTTATGAATCAATTATCGTCATTGGTGTAGACCGTCTGCGAAATAAATGTTGTAGATTGCCTACGAATGACAAAAATCAAAATCTATAGGAATAGTTTTTGCAATAAAAGCTTCGTGTCTTCGACATTAAATATTATTTAAAGCTGTCAGTATTACCCTTGGACCTACAATAACTATATGCAGTCTCGTCAGGTAATACTACAGATAATATACTATACCACATTTATTGAAAATGTTATAACGATTGACGCGGGAGACAGCAAACGATAATATTGGGAGAAATAGCACAACATGGTATCGAAGAGAATGTTGGTTATACGCATATTTAAAATATAGTGGCGTAAGTTTTACTTCCTTACGTTTTCCTATGTAACTTAATGCTATTATTGTGAAGAGTATGAATAAAGGAGCCTAACAAAACCTCACTGCTTCGAGAAATAATAACTGAGAGATTTGACCTTAGAAAAACATGATGACCTGAAGGGCAAATGTGAGGTATTGCCGATATCTCAGGCTTCTGTTTAAAGCTAAAGAAGGTACAATTTCTCCACCTGCTTTGGAGAGAAAAGAATCGTAAACGTAGGATCTAATACTTTGATTAAAACAACAAACACAAACTTCGGAACTGGAATTCATTCTAAAAGTAGAAAATGGATACACTAATATATGATTGGTGGTTTTCTCGCCTGTGAGGAAGGTTGCATGATTGAAGCCAGAGCAGTAATAATGTTCGACTGTCCGTCCATTTTTCTGTCCATGGGTCTATGTTTTGGTTATTTTTTTAAACGATACTTAGTCTGTTCCATCAGAGAATCATCATTATAATTTGCCCAGAAAATGCATGGGGTGGGATATTAAAGACAGGGAGTAAAGATTTGGATATTCAATTTTCCTTTCTTAATGTTTCATTTTAAATTTAAAATTTTTAATTTTCAGTTTCAAATATTTAGTTTTCATGTTTCTTTTCTTGATTTTCATTTTCCCTTTTAATTGTTCAATTTTAGCTTTCTCAAATTTCATCTGTTATTTTTCATGTCTTAATTTTTATTTGAAATTCTGATTTTGATTTTTAATTTTGATTTTTAAATTTCATTTTTAATTTTGAATGTGAATTTTAGGCTGTTTATATGGCGTTGGAACTTTTTGAGCCAAATTAAAGACTGACAGAGAGAGAGAGAAAAGAATCTTCTGTTTCCGATATTGGAAACGGTTAAATGTAAGTAACATAGTCTTCTCAAGCCATTAAACAGGATTGAAAACAAAATGTTATGCATCGTACCGGAGTAGTTGTACTTGTTGAGAACAAATTTTTCTATCTGTACAAAATGCGAAGAGCAATAATGCCTTTGCACACTATACGTACAAACATACTTTAGTTTAAGATGGACATATACAACCCTTTCTTGAACCGCTTAGATCTCTTGCAAAAGAGAGATTAATCAAATAATTGCCACATGAAACAAAATAACCCAAATCGCTCCATTATAATTAACCAACATATGTGATAGTATAAGTAATGTTTGTGGGCATAGTGTGTATAAGTAATACATCACCTTCTAAGGGTTCAGCTTTTCATAAACTACAACATCTATGGGTGTGATGCGGAAAACGTATCCCTAAAAATCAAATCGTCTTTATTCTGACAAATATTTGGTATATTCTGTCGTTGGAGAAGCAATTGGAAATTTGAGTTTGGACAAAGAGTTAGATAACTTCGGACTATTTTACTCAGCAGTTGTATTGGTTTTCTTTTCCCCACTCATTCGTTGAAATATACCGACAGAAACAATGACAACGGTAGTTTCGCCAACGTGAATCACCTCTCTTCTAATCCAACAGCCTTCTTATACAGGACACTTTTTTGAAAATTCGTTCTCTTTTAATAACGAGGGACTCTTCGAAGACCAAAACCATCTAACTATGAATGAATAAAGTTTAATTTAATATTATATAGTGGACGTGTTTTCCAACAACAAATTATCCTGTTTGACGGCCAAATTACATAAAGCTATACAATTGGATCACGAGGCGTATTGGGAAGTCGTTGTGGTAAAAGTCATTTATCGTACTCAAGCCAAGAATGTGGTTTGAGACCAAGAGACTCTCCTCGTAAAAATATTAAATTAACAAGTTCAAGAACACCTCGACAAAAGTGAGTTGCCTGAAAATATTACAGGCCTAGCCACGTAACTATAGCATGATTCTCAAATCGATCGGCCTAGTCAGAAACAACAAGATGTTTGATAGTGAGTTCAGAAAGACAATTTGGAAGAGTATCTTCATGATGCATGTATCCTCATCTCAGAAGAGAAGAGTTTGGAAAAACTGCATAAAACTTCAGAGACTAATGATTACATCCATTTACTTCTCTGCAGACCAAACTCTCTCTCTCTCTCTCTCTTTCTCTTGCAACAGAGCACCGAGACTATCCGATCAACAAATCGATTGACAGATATTTTTAATGAAAATGTCAGGTTTGAACAGATGACTTATCTTTACCTTTGAAAAATGGATACCTAGGAAGTAGTTAATGCATAGCTTCTTGGACTCCAGTGGTGTGTGCAAAAGACGGCGTTCCTAATCCAAAACCTAAAGACGTTCATGCCTATGTCATCAGCACAGATGACAGTCATCAATAGGAGCTCATTGAGTAGTCGACTATTTTCACAACGACTACAGAGTGGAATATTTTGATTCTTATCGGTTACCGCGACTGGAAAGAGACATAGTCGACTTATGAGCAGAAATGACGTACCAACTCAATTCAATAATGTGAGATTACAAGGATCAGATTCCATTGTGTGCAGACAATATTGTACGTATTTTCTTCATCAACGGAGTCATAGATTTCCTTATGACATTTAGTTACTTGTTTTGATCGTTAGTCTTCGAGAAATGGTGATAAAATAGAAAGGTGGTTGTATGAACATTATGACTATCTCTTTTCTTAAGCACAGAAAGGTAGTGTGCAAAAATAACAACATGACAGTGTATTAGATTATTGGAAATCTGGTCTGGCTCCACAACTTTGTCAACCTTGTAAATACGTTCATGTCAAATGCTTTTGGTATTTTGTAACTGAGGAGGAAGTACGTACCCTATTCCAACCTCTTCATAGTTGATGTATCACTGAGCTTGACTTACTCAACAAAATATTGATTTAGAATAAAATTGTGTTGTCTATTTTTATATCCAAAAGGTTCATTTTTAAACACATTCTTTCATATTCTCTCCGTAAATCTTTACATTGATAATGTTTTCTTTCACGTCCACGCACCGAATTAGATGGCAATTTTCATGCACGTTCGTGCTTCTACAATATAAAGTACTCCGTGTGTTGATAGTACTTTAGGGGGAAATCGTCTGTATACATCCCAAATATACCAGATGCAATTACTAACAAAGAGAAGGCTAACAAACTAGCAAGGCATTTTGTAGGAATGACCAGTAACTCAATCCACAGGACAAAGGTAGAATCGCAATTCCCCCCCCCCCCCGGCAATCTGTTCGTAGACCGAGGACCACAATGTAGACTTCACTGTCCACGAATGGCATTGAGCACTCAGTACCTTTCTTACTTTACGATATACACAGTGGAATTTTGGACAATTATTGAAGCTCTAAAATGGTTACAAACCATAAAAATAAAAACAAATCAGAATCAGATATTTTTTCAGTGTATTAAGATCCCTGAAATCAAATAATTCCACCATCCAATGAACTTTCTTAACTGAAGCGAACCTATAACTAAAACATCTGGAAAACAACCACTGTTTAGTGAAATTCCTGTTGGTACCATCTCACATAGATACTCCTGGGAACGAAGAAGCGGACAGAGAAGCAAAAACCAAACTCCAAGAACTTAGCACAACAAAACTAGAATACAGCAACCAAGAAATCTATAGCATAATTAGACGGAAAACCGATGCCAAATGGCAAGCTGAATGGGACATCAGTAATAAAGGACGAAATGTATATGTAACCCAAAAATATATTAACTGAGACATGAAGACCCCAAAACCTACAAAAACCCAGGAATGAGAATAATCAACATAATTAAAACTGGAAAAACTCTTTTGGCAAGTAGCTTTGGAAAATGTCTTCCAAGCAACATCAAAATGGGTTAAAAACTGTCCAAGCTGCCTTACAGGGGAAAATCTACAGCACGGCTGAGACAACATTTTTTTTGTATTGCCCTCTACCCATCCTGGAACTGATGGTAAATGATCTCTACAAAGTCCATGTTATACAGATCTATTCAAGATCATTATGAGTGGGAAGACATGGTGCTAGGAAATCTTCTTGCTTTGACTGACTACAAGGAACAGACGAGAGAGAATTTCGTCCACCAGAACTAAAACCGTTCCTGTTTCCATCATCTGTGGTGTAACCTCAACGCTTTTAAGGGCTAATACCAACTGATTCTTAACAAGAGACTTCAATTTTGCTCGAAATCCCAATTTGATCATACTTCTATAAAACAGCCATGATCTTTAATCCACCGTTCTAAATTTAATCTGATTATACCTAACACAGCTGAACAAATTCAACCGGTCACATTGACCTATTTTATTTCCATTTTAAGAAATTTTAAAATACACTTTGTATACAAAATTCAAAATTATGTATGTAGGAAACGTTACAAATAATGACCATGACTCTAATTGCTATTATGGCTTACACTGAAATGGCAATAGGGAATGCCCCATTGTATAACTGGGCACACTTTGATATATGTTTCAATAAACGTTCCAGCTGACATTTCTACACTCCACCAGAATCCTTTGCCTCCGTTTTCTGCTCGGACATTGGTCTAGTAACCAAATGCCCCGAGGACTCTGTACGCTCAGAACCGGGATGGGGTCTTAACTGAGGTACCAATGGGCGTCTTATGCTTAATACAGTGACTGAACCACGGTGAATGCGTGTGTGGCTTCGATTTCCACTCATTCTGTATTCTGTCAATGTCGACAAGGGCTTCATTGCCCCTAAACAAGACCCAATTAAATAGCACGCTTTGTGTGAATAAACGTGTACGGGAGTGTGGCTCGTTTTCCCTCCCTTACGACAAACTAAATAACCTTTGGTGTGGGCAGAAACTAGTCGCGTATGTCCAAATGGGCACATGCGACTTAAATCCAAGATGAGTAAGTCATGGATAATACTCAAATATTGCGTACGACAGTAATAAAAAACCAATTGCTAGAAAAGTAACAAAACGGTAGGTGTTGGATAGTATATGGAATAGTGTGTATTGCATAACAATCAAATTTTATATGTTTGACAATATTCAAAAAGTAGGTGCTGGATAGTATATCTGATGTGTTAGATAGTACTAAAAAGTGGATGTTGGAGTATAATCCGAGAATATGTGTTGTATAGGTTATAATAGATAGCTGCTGGATAGTTATGAAAATGGTCTGTGTTGGACAGTGTATATATATATATATATATATATATATATATATATATATATATATATATATATATATATATATATACATATATATATATATATATATATATATATATATATATAATTGTGTTGGATGGTAATAAAAATGTTTGTTGGATAGTAGTCAAAGGTGGTTGCTGGATTGTGTATCATTAAGAAGTTGCTTTATAGATTTCATTAAAGGAAGATATTAGATAGTATATCAAAAGGTGTGTGTTAGTACTCACAGTGTGTATTTTGGATAGTAACCATAAAGTGTATGCTGGATAGTATATCGAAAAATAGTTGCCGAATAGTAATCAAAAATAGGTGATAGGTAGTATATCAAAACATATGTGTTACATGGTAATCAAAAAATGTGTGCTGGATAGTATATCAAAACATATGCTCTCGATGGTAGATGCTGGACGATAATCGAAAACTTGTGCTTTGGATGGTATTTGAAAAGTGGATGTTGTATAGTTATCAAAACGTAGGTGTTGAATAGAAATCAATATTGTGTATTGGACAGCAGTCAAGACGTGGGTGTTCGATTGTATAGTATAAGGTAGTTTCTGACAGAAATAAAAAGTAGGTGTTGTGTAGCGTATTAACAGGTATGTGTAGATACTGATCAAAGAGTGTGTGCTGGAATAAAAAAATATGTACTTGATATTATATCAAACGTGTGTATGGGATAGTATATCAAAAATTATGTATTAGAGAGTATATCAAAAAGTGTGTGCTGGATAGTATATAATAAAGTATTTGTTGCACAGCAATTATTATATTTCCTGTTGACTCCCATAACGTTTCAACATGGAAACTGCCCTTAAATAAAAACGTAATTAACATTAAAATTTCCCGTGGTCCCCCTCCCCAATGTTTCCCACCCAATAAACAATTTAAAGAATGGAGTTCCCGAAGACATTACATGTTAAACCTACGGCGTATGTTAAACCTCCGTAGATCTCTCATAACACCACTCACCAGTGTAGATGGATCACCCTGGGGCAAGATGGCTGCATGGGTTAAAGGTCAATATTACAGGATGAAATGTTGTTTAGCTTTTTAAAGTTATCTTTTGCCTTGTACGAGGGGTCTATATATTTTGTTTCCTTTGATGCTATCAGATTTTATACATATAAGTTTTACAGAGGAATGGGATAATCAAATGGTCAGATGTCAAGGTCCAATGGATTTCTTAATCATGTATTACTAAGGCCATCGTAGGCGAATCAACGAATTATGGAGAGAATCGCTTTGTCTGCACGTAGCAACCCCTATACTCACTCGACAAATGACTAGTATATGACACACTCGCAGGACGACCTAACAGTCAGCTCAGATCTAATACACAGTCATTCCGGATTCCTATGCTAAACATCAAGTTATTTAGACATTAACATAGACATGTACAAAATACACTAGAGACAGAGCTATCCCTAGCATCACACAAGATGATGGGTGATACCATAGAGCAGGATGGTCCATCATGTTCAGTACCGCGGGCCACATGGACCAAATATGTAAAGTTCGTGAGTGATACATCACATATATTGTAGTAATTATACAATGATTATATAACTGACTTTTTTATGTGTGCGGGCCACAAGAAGTTACCTTCGGTCCACATTTGGCCCGCGTGACTGTACTTGGACCATTCTGCTACAGTGAAAATACATACTGGCAAAGAATATTATCTTTCAGGTTATTGCTGGTTATTCGTTCCATTCTGCCGATTCATATCATAACCCGTCGACAAGGGTTCGAATCTCAGTAGGGAACAAACGAGTAATTCTCTGATATGTATGACAATATTCTTTCCTCTATGTATACTATTTCCTTTGTATTTACTCGTAGAGCTGACATTTTGTGTATATTGTATATTCTAGTCACAATGCAGTTACATTGATGGTGTAATGCCCTTCTTTGACTTGCTGAAGCCGTTATGCTAAGATTTTTGTACCAGTGAATCTGGTAGGGCATAGCAGTCTATAAAATTTCCCTTTCGAATATTATATATATTATAAGCATGAAATCTGGGAAACATTTCATGGATGAGAAACACAGCAACAACCCTGCTTCATACACCTTCACTCGCGTACTCTCTAGGTACATCAAACGTATCAATGCTGCTCGTGTTCGTCATCCAACAAGCTTTACTGAAAGATCACGTTTCCTTTGAATTTTGAGAAAGCGTTATATATCGGTAAAGAAAATTTTAAAAGTCCATGTATAATTATTAGATGATTGCTACGTATTTGTGATTAGCTGCATATTAAATATTCGTTGTGTGTCTGTTGTTATGACCCTGTAGTTAAATTACATGTGTGTTAAGATTTGAATTTTTTCTAATTCTTTCTATTTTATTTTTATTTCATTTTTATTTCATTTTTATATCATTAAGTGTAATTATTATTATGATGATGATTATGTTCGCAGGGTCTGATATTTTGTTAGAAACATCGTGTTTATTTAGAACGTAAAAGTGACTCGCGTAAGCACGATTTTTGCATGACGATTTTGTCATATTAAGTAAACAGTCGGAAATAGCTATGTAAATGATTGGCTATGACCACGGTCATTTCTAATAATACTTGTTGACATTCTATACTACGTTGGCGATATTTCGAAATCGCACGATTTCTTCATGCTTGTACATGAAATGACGTATTAGTTTGCTTTAAAATACTCAGGTACCTGCGAACTAGTCTAGAGTCATATTTTAACATCTTAGAGAGTCACATCATAACATCGTATAGAGTTTTCAATACTTTAAGAAGGTATTCTTTTGTGCTGAAAAGAGTTGTTCGTTCTTACATATGAAGAATAACATGTGTTTTGTTATTGAGGATAGTTCTACTTCGCCTACCTTCTAAATAATTATTTTCCCTGGAGAACTACACAACTGGCTTTGGACAAAGACATTTGCTGAAATTATTTCTAAATTGGAACAGAACAATACAAATTGTGATTCACAGTGAAAATTCTGGACATTTGTGTTTAGCATTCATCTGACATCGTCATTCGCCATCTTGGAACGGAATTGAGATTCAGACTTTAATTTAGAACTGTTTATTCACAGGACTTATGTTTTTCACAATTTTAGGACAAGTTTTTGGATCTTCTTCGTAAATCGTAAGCCTTGTTTCATATTTTTACCTTTTCACCGTGTTTTCTTGGGAAATAAATTATTTTTGTTAAAATTTACAAAGCTTGTCTTCGCTATTTTCTTTGTTACTTTAAACGAGCCGATACGTAACACTGTATGTATGTGTGTCTGTACATGTATATGTCTGTACATCTATGTGTTTAGTACTACGATCGGTTATCTGATTCCTAATTTTTCATTTATACACAATTTTACTGTAGAATAGACTTGAAAAGATATATTTCAACAGAGGAATAGCGGTTTTTAATATTGTCATTTATATATAAACATGCAATATTGAAAAGTAGTATTTTTCTTTTGAAACAGATATCACATTTCAACTGATTATAAATCAAGTACCCCACCACCGGATCCACGATATAGCCCATGCGATCAAGAGCCAATCAAAATTTAATCACCTATTTGAGCTGCACAAAAATATGCCTCAGATGAATGTCGACATGGTAATTTACAGACAAATCATGTATTTTGTTCGCCAGAAATTACTCCACAGAAAAGAAAAATCAAACTCATCGAACAACTTCGGCTATTTTAAACAATGGAGTAATTGCCGTATTGACCGAAAAGTTACCCAAGATAATATTGGTCGATGGATTCACAACTTCTCGGTCAATCTGTGTTTCGTAAATAGCTGAATTAGTCCATAAACTTGACCTCGAAGTTGCAAATGATCACGAGGCAACTTTACTACATTTTGCGTTGACCGAATTTGTTTTTCTAACTATTAAGCATTTTGTTTATGTCACTGTTTTGTTCGAATCTTGATGTTTCCTGTGCTATCTGTGCAACTGTTAGGTCCAAATCGTACAGCCTTATTTCTTTTGGGTGGCACGGATTCACTGGGTAAAATATTCCTTTTTTGTGCGTTCAATTTGTACAGGAATTAAAACAATAGAAATTGTACATGAATAGCTGAGCACTGTACTTTTATACCAAAAGTACTGATAGAATTTCTACTCTCTGAATAGCATACCATTCAGCTTACATGCAATATTTCCATACCACAACGTTTTGGTCACTTTGCTCAAAATATCTTGTCCTTATTTGAAAAAAACTTTGAACGCGTATTTACAAAACAACTGAAGTTTAAAAACCAAAACAATGCAATGAATGAAAGTACTTTCCACTAAAATACACCAGATCTGTGCTTTAAACTAACACGGAATCATGGTGTTACGTGCTCGATACAATGGACTCGATTAAAAAAAAATATTACATGGACCAACACCGCTATCATAAAAAATTGAGGCATCAGCGTCTCAGACTGAGAGCCGTCAGTAGCCAAAAATTGCCTTTATTGGGATCAGCTAGGTAAAACCACATTTCATTATCTATAGCACAAATAATTATCTCTTACCGAACATGTGTCCAAGTGTCTGCTCAACACCTCACTAAAATCGAGTTTCTGTCCACGTGACTCTGGCACTCTTAAATTAGTTATGTAGTACCCTTTCCTTCAGGAAAATTTTAATCTTTCAAATTATATATATTTAACACAATAATTTATTTCCCTAGGAAAAAAAAAAGGTAAAAATATGAAAAAGGAATTAAGGTTTATGAATCAAATCCAAAATTAATCCAATAATTAAAAGTATAAATCCTATCAATTAAATGTTCTAAGTGAATCAAAGTTCGAATCCCGATGAAGTTCCAACATGGAAGGAGATGACGTCTTCTATAACCTGCTTTGTCCTGATGTGCCAAAAGTTCCTTGTTGAATCACCAAGAATAATATTCCAGTTTGAAATTCCGAACACTTTCCAGTAAATGTCTTTGTCCAAGAATTCTGATGAGCACGGGATAAAGTTTCCAGTGAAAATAAATTCATTCAGAATGGCCGCTATCGCTTAACCGGCTTGAGGCAGCTGTCCGGATTTTTGTGCCGTTTTCATGATCTGTGTGCTTGTTGTCTGTCTTCGTCTTCGTTATTGTGTTCATCATGCACTGGCTGTTCTTTTCGAATGTGTTTCTTCATCTTCTTGTATTGGAAACGAGAAAAATTAGACTTTCTCAGCTGTCTTGCTCCACTGTTGCGGCTTCCTTTGTTATCGAACAAGCCGCCATCACGTGATACTCGCCAGTCCACCCGTTTATGCTATGATGGACCCTCATTAATTGCGTTAAATGGCCACTCCTTGGCTCTCCACACTACATTGTGCACTAGACTAAACGATCTGGGACTACATTCATCATTCCATAACTGTAAACGGAAGCGAAAAAAGAAGCGTTGTTTCAAAGCTGGCCGGCGTAGAACAGGAAGAAGAATTCCAGTTATCTCCCTTTCGCCCTTTCCGGCGCAGAAATTTAAATTCGGCCGTTAATTTAGACAACCTAATCCAAATTCCAATTAAATCGTCAACCTTTGTGTCAGCTATCGAAGAGATACCACTGCGCATTGCATTATTCAATGCCCAATCAGTAGGACCATCGGAAAAGCGCACAGAAATAGTTAATTTTATCAACGATCAGAATATCGACGTCTTTTTCCTGACAGAAACATGGCTAAAAACATCAGGCGATGAACCCAAGTGCGTGGATCTAACACCCACCGGTTACTCCATCAAGTCGTTCCCCCGCCACTCTCGCGGAGGTGGAATTGCTGTCATCGCAAAGACCTTCATGATCAACCGTCTTAACTACACAACAACTTTCAATTTCGACCACACATCGTTTGAACTAGTCCAAACTACACTCACACTGGAACAAAGGTCAGTCCATTTTTTCTGCCTCTACCGCCCTCCTCCTAGTAGAAAAAACAAGCTGACAGAATCTCTTTTTGGAGCAGTTTCCGAATCTCCTGGAGTACGGAAATTCGATAGGTGGCAACCTGATTATTCTTGGAGATTTCAACTTTCACTTTGACTGTCCTGGAAACCCATGCACATCAAAACTCCTAGATTCCATTCACGTTCTCAACCTCAGTCAGTTAGCCAACCCACCCATAAACATGGTCACATATTAGACTGGATTCTTTACAGACCTGATGATAATATTCTTCAGTCCTCTCTGGTGTCCCACGAACTTTCATCAGATCACCTCTGCATTATATGCCATCTTGACGTATCAGTCCCTAACCCTCCACCTTTATTCGCTACTAAGAGAAACCTCCGTATGATAAACAGAACCAAACTATTGCATGACATCCAAGCAAACCTAACAACTAGCTTACCCACTACAGCAGAACAACTTGATAACTGCCTGCGTTCATTGCTCGACAAACATGCCCCAGCAACCAAGTGCAGAGTAGCAATTCAGAAGTGTTCTCCGTGGTATAGCAGTGTTCGGGACCAGCTTCGCACTTCTAAAAGAGACCGCCGTAAAGCTGAGAGGCTTTGGCTTTCCACCAGACTCACTATTCATAAGCAGATCTATGATGCCGCTAAGAAGAATGTCACAAACATAGTCCATGCAGCTAAATCAGCCCACTACAGCGCTAAAATCATGGAAAGTTCCAGCTGCAAAGAGCTATTTGAGATTACCAACAAGCTGATGTCAAGGAACAAATGTACACCACTTCCAGCTACCTTCTCTCTAGTCGACCTTCCGGACCTGTTTGCAAATTTCTTCCGTGACAAAGTACAAACCATCAGAGATAAACTTGACAACACAATTTCAATTGACTCGTCGTCACCATACAGTTGCGATACAGAATTTCAGCGGCAACCGTTGGCAGCATTTGAACCTGTCTCTATGGATTTAGTACGTACAATCGTGATGAAGAGTGCACCAAAGTCATGTGAACTGGATCCGATCCCGACGTCACTGCTGCTAGAGTGCTTGGATCCAATACTGCCTTCACTAACTGATGTTATTAATACCTCTCTCTCTCAACTGGCGAATTCCCATCATTTTACAAAACTGCCATTGTAAAGCCTCTGCTGAAGAAACCAACACTCGACCATAATGATTTAAAGAACTACCGCCCAGTTTCTAATCTGCCATTCATGTCAAAAATCTTAGAAAAAGTTGTTCTATCCAACTTGTATCTCATCTGAATTCAAACAGTCTTTTTAGCAATGTACAGTCTGCATATCGCCCTTGCCACAGTACTGAAGCTACTCTTCTGAAAGTAGTCAATGACCTTCTCTCTGCTTTGGATGGCG
>JAECUM010054775.1:0-14914 GCA_016617855.1 Megalonaias nervosa
AAAACGATTGACATTGACATGACTCAGCCTCTTTGTGTACACACTTTTCAATAACATGGTGTTTTCGTAAGCCCAAGACACACTGCCTACAGTTCCTATGTGGATAATACGGCCCTGCCATCCTCCGACCTTGCATTTTCGCGTCGGCCAATATTATATTTCTCAGCTAAATAGAGCAATGTATTAAACTCAACGAAAGCCCATATTTGTATATTATTGTTCTTGATCCATGTGTATTTCTCTTAATCAAACAATAGCCGTACTCATATCAGATTAAAGTTACAACCGCCATCTTGTCATAACAAGGGAGAACACTCATATCATATAAAATATAACATTTTTACATTTTGACCATCATAGAAATAAATGTCAGAAGTTCAAAAGGAAAACTAAACAAGGTGTGTATCTATTTTCATGACCCTGTAATACACCTCATTTTGAGAGAGAGAGAGAGAGAGAGAGAGAGAGAGAGAGAGAGAGAGAGAGTTATTTTGCGTCGTATTTTAAATTTAGATAAATTATATGACTAGGCAATACATTGGAAGTTTTATTTTTCATTTATTATATCTTCCGTAGCAAACAGAAAGTACCGGTATGCAAAACTCACCAATTGTGGATTTTTATTGTTTTGTTATTATTAATATTATTATTATTACTAGTAGTAGTAGTAGTAGTAGTACTAGTAGTAATAGTTCAACTCTTGCACAGCCTCGTTATTATATTATTTGCTTGGTCTATTTCACTTGAGATCGGGAAACGTTGCCCTTGATCTCAGTGACATTCGGTTATATCTTTGCATATCCAAAAAGTGGGACTTTCAGTGGCAGGCCTGGTTTAAATGGTTATTTCTAGCTTCTTTGTGCTTTCGTCTAGTTTGTGTGGTAATGTATCACTCTTGTTGTCCTTAGTCCTATTATTTCTATTGATTTTGGTCATGTTCCTTTTCTTGTCAACTAGTATTATGTCGGGCCTCATGTGCTGTGTCACGTGATTGGTCTCCGTGTTGAAATTCCACAACAGTTTGACTTTGCTGTTCTTAACAACGCTTTTTGTCTTGTGATCGTACCAATTGTTTATGCACTCCAGACCGAGCTACCAATGGACGGTTAGAAACGATTTTGATCGAGCCTATTTCTCTCTAGCTACACTCAATGTTTACTCATCCGTTGTTCTTCTTCTTTGCGTGCTACGCAGGTCATATTCCCCTCTTTGTCTACCCTCCAGAGTTGTATCATGTGGTTGGTTGGGATGTTGAAATTCTCAGGATGTCCTCCATTATCCCTGCAGATAATTCCTCTGCCCGGTGCTCGTACCAAGTTTCAGTGTACGAGGCTGCCTGTGTAATGATTCGGCTAGATCTTGGTGTAGAATTTTGTACTCACACTGGGCTAGCTTGTTACGTTCATTTATTGGGTGATTGTCTCATCCTTGTTCCTGCACATCATGTACAATGGTTAGACGTGTTGATTTTATATGGCCGGTTTCGTCTTGTTGACCATGAGTGACTGGCCATGTACTGACATTACCAGTCCTTCTGTCTCTTTAGCTCTTCCAATGGCAGCAGTTGGCATGTATTCTCAGCGCCATATTATTCGGCGCATAAACTGCCTATGGTTTGCCTTTTCCATCCATTCTCTTGTTCTTACCACCTACATCTAGGCTGGTAGTCATTACAGCAAGGAAACGCGGTAGCCCACTTGGTTGATGGTCGGACTCGTAATCCAAAGGTCTTGGCTTCGATATCCGCCTACGTAAGCCCGCGTAGACTGCCTTGGTTTGTCCTTTGGAAAGCACCTGGTTCACATTATATGGCCAATAATATATTATAGGTGCCATTAAAAACAACAAAAACAAACCATAAAATTCTATAGATCGTTCTTGTCGAGAAGACCTTCTTCCTTGACTAAGCTTATGAATCTTCATCATCGTTCCCTAGCAAAGTTTCCAAGACTCGTCTTTTCAAACTTACCACAGTCTTCAACATTTATTAGGCCTCTACATCGATTGAACCATTTACGTATAGCCTTTCTTCTATCAACTCTGCAGGACACGGTTTACGGAGATTATCTTTCTAGTCTTTCTATCCATACTATATAACTCTTCTTTGGACAAATCCACGATGACAGATGCATACTTGTACTGCCCAATTATCAATAGCTGCGACTGTTTTGCCTACATTTCATTTTAAGCCTTGTAATTTCCCTATCCTTCGAAGGTACTCTTCTCTGATCTGACCAAAGTATCATTTTCTAATCTTACGTTTCATCACATCAATAATTTCTAGATGTTTGTAATCTTCATCCTCCACATGTTTTTTTTTTCACACCTCGGTTGTCTGGGAGCTTGATTCCTTATGCTCTTTCTCTTTTCCTTGTTTTCCATCATAGAGACCAGTTGTTGTTGTTGTTGTTGTTGTTGTTGTTGTTATTATTATTATTATTATTATTATTATTATTATTATTATTATTATTATCCAAGAAAGGAAAACAATAATGCTAATCTATAACCGCTAAATCAGTATTTTGCTGTATTTTATATGGTCACAGAGATTTCATGCAAACAAGACGGATAAACTAAATTGTGGTCATTGACAAGAAAATTAGAAGATATTCACCGTTTCAATGAGAAAATGTTGCGTCCTCATGCTTTATCCATCTCATGCATAATCTGAAAGGTCCATTTCAGAGTTTTATGACCGTTATATCACGCCTATGCATAAGAGAGATTGGTGACCATGATGCGATGACTAATCAAGGGCTGGATATTTTTTCGGCCATTAAGTACAATAATGTTTTCATATGCCTGGAATAGCTTTGAGAATTATGCATGACTCGGATCTGTCTTAGAGTTCTTCCAATTTTTCTTTCAAAGAACACAGGTCAGTCTGACTTTTAAAGGCACATTTCATATTTATTTAGCTTTATTAATTCTATTAATTTTATTTTCCAAATTTTATTTTGAACTGAGTAATAGTAAGTAAAGTAATTGAAATTTTAAATAAAAACGCTTTGCAATCATAGTATTCTGAATTCCACAAGTTTTGCTTTATTATTTGAAACCATTTCATCGCATTACTGCAGACATCGTGCGATATGACTAAAATTGTTAAAGTTACGGTAAAAATCCAAATCACACAAACACACACGCGCGCACGCACACACACATTACTATCGCTATATTCTGACATAAATATTTTGTTAGGGATATGTTTGACTATTGTGGATCTTATATTTTCTAAATTTAATCAAGGTAGCAGATGCTTCGAAAACAAGAATTATATTGCATTAATATCTGATAGGGCAATATTAATTTAACAGAATAAAAACAAATTCATATCACGTACATCTTTATTGGGCCTAATACTAATAAATTACGTAACACAATGTTCCATTATAAAACCAATTTTTTAAGCTGCCGGTCGCCACTGGAGTTAATGTAGTAAGTTCTATGTACAAGAATTTTAAGAGGTACATTCCCAGACATGCCCTGTCATAGAAAACTTTTAAGCACATTCTGTGCAAACATGTCTGCATGCTAATTCCTCTCTTGGAACAAAGTAATTTTCTCAAGTAGAAATGTTAAATTCTGTATCTTTTCAAAGTTCAGATTGCGCAGATGTTCATTAGAAACATTATCCTTGATCAGAAACCGCATTATTGTATTAGTTATTTTCACGCTTCGGGCGTTAATCCTATTAATTCCACGCACAATATGGAAGACCGATTATTAAATATTCATGGGGTCGGTCTTTATCTTTTGTCATTGTTAGGAGCTCCTAGCACGCTTCAGTTTTATTTTCCGGTGTAAACGACACCCTCTAATAAACAATCAGTACACTGATTTAATTGAATTCATATTGTAAACAGATTTAACTTGTTTAACAATCTCAGCCGTAATTATATGGTTCCCGAGAAAATGTGGCACAGGACTCTGTATCATTTTGTTAAAGTTGTTGTAGAGATTATTTGTTACTTGGTGAATCCTGGTCTTGTGTGTGTGTGTGTGTGTGTGTGTGTGAGAGAGAGAGAGAGAGAGAGAGAGAGAGAGAGAGAGAGAGAGAGAGAGAGAGAGAGAGAGAGAGAGAGAGAATGTAAATGATGGAGAAAGCGTGTTTTCGAAACCATGACACTGCATTGCCGCCAGATTTCGACAAAATCATGATAATTATATTATAATGGTGGTAATCAAAAGCTCGATAACTTTACAATAAAACAATTTTCTCTAAATAAATTTGACTGAATATAGCCGCAAGTTACAACACCGCATGTAAAAACTAATTTTGACATGGAAAGCGAATATATTTTTATTGCACGCTGATACCATACTTTTATTGGCAGACTTCATGTCTTTTTGATGATTTTATTTAATTGTATGTTTGTACATAACTTTGTACTAGCTGATTTTTTTTTTTACAAATGTTATAGTTATCCCGCAACTGAAAAATAAATTGATAACTTGACAGAAAAAATAATTATAAATCTATAACTCTAACGACAATTATTTAAAAAAAATATTTGAATGTATTATATTGAAGTCACAATTTCTGATAATCAGGTTGGTTTTAAAAGCTGATGTCATTGATAAGTCCTTCTATTGCGGTCTAAGGAAATTATTAAAGATATATGAACAATATTCATTTGAAAATGATATCTATAACACATAAAATCGGTATGCACTGCCTTTCAACCAACTTCTTTCAAATTACCATTTTCTCTGTCTATACATCTCAACGGTCTTGCTCTTACATATTTCGACAGTTAGATGTATATGGGTCGTATTTTAAAATCCAGTTAGTTAGATGATGAATATATAACGAGACATTACACATTTTTGGTGTACTCGAATAATAATGCTTCAGAGTAAATTTATAAGTTGCTCTTTAAATATCAAAATTAGATTATTCAATGTATTGCGCTCCTCATTTGACAAACATTAGCCTTCCAAGATGGAACAATGCCTCTAACATGTTTGTAAACAATAACGTATTCAGTTTTGAAACAGTAATGAGAAAGTATGTGTTCTCAATGATATGATGACAAGAATATCTACTAGTAAGAACTGTATCTTTAAATCTTTGTGGAACTATAACATTCGTGTTAATTCTCAGATTATAGATAGATGGAACAAAATTATTCTTTAAATGTCTTACGTAATTTCATTCTTATCAATGCTGGACATGGTCCACTGCTGTAAATGTGTCGGTATATTTGTACATAAGATATATATGATCTTTTATTTTTAAATATTTTAATTTTACATCTATATTTTAATTTAGATGTATGGGTTATGTAGTCTGAAATAAAGAATTCTTATCTGCCAGCTTCATAGACTGACGTTCTAAGTTTTCACATTACATGCAGTTTTCGTCATAAATGTATCTCGAAACTTTTGAAAGCAAATTTGTTTAATATCTGAGCAATAATTCTACCAAGACTGCTATGGAATATATTCTACAGCTCCGTTGGCCTAGTGGTTAAAGCGACCGCCTCGGATGCGGTAGGTCGCGGGTTCAAACCCCGGCCGAATCATACCAAAGACTTATAAAAATAGTACTAACAGCTGCCTCGCTATTAAGAGGTTGGTGTTAGGACTGGTCGGCCTGGTGTCAGAATAATGTGACTGGGTGTGACATCATGCTATATGTCTGCGGCATGATGCCCCAGCGCTAGATATCACTATAAACTGCCACACTGCAGACATTGCAGCGATATGACTGAAAAATTGTTAAAGCTACGTTAAAAATCCAAATCTCTCTCTCTCTCTCTCTCTCTCTCTCTCTCTCTCTCTCTCTCTCTCTCACACACACACACACACGGAATATATTCTCACAAAATTGTGCTAAATGCATTTTGCATGTAATTTACCACACAAAACCACACAAAGGAACTATTCAATTAGGATTTGATTGTGATGACTATTTTGCTGATCAGTTCACTTGCTGTTGTTTTTTCATGCATCATTTTTATAGTTATTTCTTTGCAATATGCCATATACGCAACTGAAAATCTCTAGCATTTATAAGAAACCTGGGATGATACAGATCCAGTAGGTACTAACACAGACATGGAAAATTTAGAAAACAAATTTTGTTACAATATATTCTTCACTGCACTGAACATCTGTTTTTTGAAGTAGATATCTAAAAGTCACGTCCTAGAATTTTTTGGCATTGTTCTATACACACTAAAACGTGAAATGCAAAAGTTCGTCGGGTCTTCAAAACCTCTGAACATATCGATAGCAAATCTTACATGAATTCTCTTTCATTCCTCTCTTATACTGTACTTTGTGATACGTTTTTGATTTAAACATCTTTTATATACAAAATTGCATGAACAAATTACTAACTGTAGTTATTCTATAGATGAGGGACATCAATGTATCATTAAAATAAAATGAAACTTTTTACGTCTGTGGTAACTTTTGGAGGTATAGAATAAATAATACATTAGAGTAACAGGGTCAATTTTTGATATGCCTATGTCAAACACTATGTGTGTTTGTGTGTGTTAATCTCTATAGACTTTTGAATGCATAGGTATTGTAAACTTGGATCGTTTAGGTAACAATTTTACATCGTCTGATACGTACGGTAAATAAAATCACCTTTCTTCCCCTTCAGATCATTTTGTGAAGTAAATGTAATTACTAACTTTATTTACTTCTCGCTCGGCATTTCTTGTTAGAAAAACTCTTCTCGCAAAGGTCTGTGAAATTTACTGTTCCAATGATACACTTTAAGGCTGTCAGCACGCCTTTTTTTTTTCTGAGTGACCTGTTGGGTTACATATTTTACGAGGTAACAAGATACACGGATATTCTTTAAATCGGGTGGAAAACTTTAATGATGTCTTATCTGATGACCCACTACCTCTTCAAATCTCTTGCTTAGTCATATATGAACGGACTGCATCATCGGAGCGTGTTTTCCAATGACAGATCTGATCTATTCACTTCGACAATACAGTCTTATATGCAAAATTTGTAACGATAATGGATCTGGAGATAATTTACGTCTCCAAGAGAGAAGTGGTTCAGACAAATAGTGCTCATTACCAACACTTATATTTATAGATTATCAAGTAATAATCAAGTAATAATCTGAACCAATAAACACTGGGTCAGAAATAACAAAATATTCTTTCAAGTAAAATAAGATTATCTGGAAAAAAGTTTGTCATTGAGATCAGTTATTCAATGAAGTTACATTTTTAAATATATTTCAAAACTATTATATATATATATTTTTTTTTATCTTTTGGATTACTTTAAAACTTTATTGAAGATAACAGCTTGTTAGAAAGCGTTGTAGCGCGTGTGATAATATTTTTAACTTACATGCAGTGTTCAGAAGTATATTCGTAAACGTGGAGGGAATTTTTTTTACTGTTTGTATATTGATTTGTCTAAAGCATTCAAGCGCATTTAGCACGGAAAGTTATGGATTTATTTAGTATAGAAAAGTATAATTGGGCACAATTTTACGAAAGTTGATAAGTGTGTATTATTGTTTGAAAAGTTAAGTGAAATCTCCGACAAGGTTAACCAAATGGTTTGATTGCGCTGTTTTGAACGAGACAAGGTTATTTTCTTTGTCGAGGTCTATTGTACTTTTTCTCAATGCTTTCGTTCAAAATCTTTTTATAGAATATGACAGAAGTGTATTCGTTACTGAACTTGTTTCTGTCTAAATTTGCTGCTTTATTTTATGCTTATTATGTATTTAATGTTATGAAATTGTACGTTAACTACAACAATAAACACATTTTATTGAACATTTTTGTAATGAAACTGGAATGGAAATAATTTTTTTTTCAGAATTGCCTCAAACATAGAATGATGCCATAATTGGGGAGACTCACTCTAACTTGCAAGCGCAATTCAGTGTTATCGATAATTGCTGTTAGAAATACTCCAAATTCTTGCAGTTAAACAATATTTGATCTGCCTGATACATTTTGAAATGTAATTAAACAAAGTAAACAAGGAGGATGAAATATAAAAGGGAAGAAATAACGGAGAGCACTAAGAATATCTAGAATCAGTTACAAGTTCACTGATCTAAATAATGATAATATTAGCTGGAAGTAAGTTTACGTCATTTTTTGTAAGTTCTTTCATGGTTTCTTTTGAAGAAAATTAATATTTATTACTAATGCCTATATACCTATAAATGCTTACATGTTTTCTCAGTTTATCTGTAAAGCAAAAATATAACCATACATATGGTGCGATGAAGGTAAATATGATTCTAGATTTTCATCAAATATATTTATACCATCATACAGCTGTTGTTTTGCGTTATCTCTGTCTCACTTTTATACAGCAAAACTAAATAAGTTTTTAACTGTAATTAGAAGGAAATTATACATGGATAGCCTTCCATACTTTAGACAGAATCATGTTGTATCTTTAATTGCGATTAGTTGCCATGGTAAACCTTTAGCTTGTCAAAGTGTAAACGATAAATCCTTTAAGCCTTTACCGTTCCCTCGCTTAATAGGGATGGATGTTTGACCATTTCTATCAGATAAATATACTACACAAAATATCTATATTGCTATATATTATATCATATTGTCTATATTGCAGGCATAATGGGTTGGATGTTATACTACTGTGTCGATCTCGTGAAAGTAAATTCTAAAAAAGGACTATAATATGAAACAGATGCATTATTTCTGATGACTGATATTTTATGGAGTAGTCCATTATGATAGGCGTTTGTTCATGATTATAGGTGTGTCCCGTGTAAATGTCCCGACTGCCTGTTACGGGCTGAATCCCGTGCTGGACGTCTTACTACACTCTGAACGTTTTTGGGATTGAAAACCAACAACAGCAACATTCACTCTATTCCTTCCTCTACGCGGGATATAGTATCATCGTTTGTATCTATCTTCTGTCTACAACGATTTTATTATATATGGAAGAGTTTATATCAACAATGATGGGAGGGGGGACTTAGGTTGGTTGAGATAACAAACTCGACGTTCACTATGTCAGATTAAATTTATTCGCACATTCAGAGTTACGCAAGTGTTGTTTGGTATTGATTTCAAAATATTTTTTTTGTTGCTATATACATGTGGAAAGAGTAATTTAAGGTGTAGTAATTTCTAGTAGACTGATCGGTATTTGAATTTCTGCACGTGTTGAAATATCGTTAGCCATTGTACTCATTACTGCGGAGAAATCTCTTTCATCGGAAGCTCCACTACTGATATACCATAAAATTATGTCATAACTTTTTCCTATCTTCATTTTGAGGAGAGAGTAATTTTTGCCCATTTGTTCAGTCTTCCAAGAAATATTGGTATTCTATTCCAGTGCCAACTTTCTCTCTTTGCATGATGCAGCAGACAGGAAAATGTGACCTTATATTTGCATTATTCAACAGACAGGGGAAATGTGTCCCTATGGTTTTGTTGTTCTCCTTTATTCACAGTTGAGTAAACAAAAGAAAACTTTGCTGATGTGCCTATGAAAATAGATGCTTCCCTGCAACCAACAATTTAAAAAAAAGAAGATATATCGTTTATTAAATCCTTCATACATGAATGTATGCGTATATCGACATGGTATTTAATTTTTGTTCATTTACTGGATGAGCACTGCTCTGTTGCGGCTGGTTTCAGATGAGTACGGATTTAAAAATTCGAGTGATCCGTTCATTACAACATTATCTGAATGCGAAACGACCTCAGAAAAACAAAAACCAGTCTCTAACACTCTATCTATCTATCTATCTATCTATCTATCTATCTATCTATCTGTCTGTCTGCCTGCCTGTCTGTCTATCTGTCTATCTAGATAAATAAATAAATTATATATATATATATATATATATATATAGGTAGTAGTATATAAGTGTTATATATATATATATATATATATATATATATATATATATATATATATATATATATATATATAATTCGTTTACCATCATCAACAGTTTAGAATAAATTAAATGAGTTCTAAGTAAAACGTGTGCTATTTAATATGTCACACTGATTCATTTCCATGAATAATTATTAAGGACGGATAATACATAACCACAGACGGCTCAAGTCCTAGTATAGTCTTCTATTGGACATTGTATACCACACTTCAACAACCGGGTGTAAACACGTCTTAGTATCTGATATCAGTACAGATAACATACCGGAGCTCAATAAACACAATTAAATAACATTGTATAGTATGTGACATTTTATTTGCTGAGATCATGTTGCACAAATTAAACTGACTAAAAATTATGCGCCTTCTTTATCTGAAAGATCCATCTTTAACAATCTCAAATACGTTCTTAAATTATTAAGCTTGTGTCCTGTGATACAAGATCCTTTGCTGAAATCTGCGATATGAATAATGACCTGTCTTGTATTTGTATACATCTGTGGGGATAAGTTACCGGGCTATATTTAGCATACGAAGGACATATCTCAGGATGTTGATGCGTTCCAGGAAAAACAATCAAGAGACACTGTCAGGCTTATTAAGGAACCAAACTTTTTGGTCAACCGAGACCAAATCCCCTGAATGCGTCAGTATTCATTATTTTGAGGAGTTTTTCTGTATTATATTACCTGCGTTAGAAGGTCTGTAAAAGATAACAAGAATATAGCACAGGTCTCCAGAAATAATACGTGTTTAAAAAAGTGTTTTGAAGTGGTTTTCTGAATGAAAATATAGCTACAGAAAACGAAACAGAAAATCATGAAAAACGTACAGTTATATAAAGGACAGACTGTTTATTTAGGATTCGCTTTGAATATGCATATAGTTTATTACTAGATATATACGAAGTTCAATTAATATACATGATTAGTGGGCTGTTAAATTAAAGAGGGACACTTGGCTTTGAGTATATGTTGAAGACAATCCACTCCTTGAAGGTGTTCTTTTAGAATTAGGTTTATTTACTAATTGTGTTTTAATTGTTTTGATATTTTCGGAGCATATACTGTTTCAGATATTAGTCTGTCCCGTCGCACGTACAATCCTGTCGCAACTTTAAATTCCGCCCAATACCATTTAAAAGCGCTAATGGATTCAAAGCAACAATGGTATTAGGCTTCGAATGAAGAATATCTGGGTAAAGTTCAGTTTTCATCAATTTCGGACAAAATGCAATATAGTTATAGCCAATATTTGATTTGGTACTTTGCTCATAATAATTTCTTTTCTGCACAATAACTGTTAAAGGACATCATTGATTCAAACTAAATTCGCTACGACGCTTTGCAGTCAGAAACCTTAGGTCATGTGTGATATTTATTAGTTCTCAACAAATTCTAATGGCTTCATTACCACAAACTTTGCGTTTCGATTACACTTCAATTTCTTTTTTGCTCATTCATTTTCTGAAGTAGGTTTTACATGAAGCTGAAGTAGGTAAAATTTGATTTTGCCCCTCATCCATCAAACTTTAATGGACTTGTATTCTTTGCTTGTCCTTAAAATTAAAATATCATTTCCGCTCAGTAGATGTGTAGGGTCTGTATGGATTCATTCGAAATTGGGAGAGAAGCTTTATGTAAAAAAGACTTAGGTCAAGTAAAATTTCGCGATTTTGCAAAAAATTTTATTGAGGTATTACATTGGTTTTTAACTTGCTTAATATTTGTGGGGACATAAGTCTCGAATTAAAACATTTCTAAGTATGTGAGTAAACAGTTTAGAAATTTTAGAAAATGTGCATTTCGAATATAGTTAAATCGTTATTTCGATAAAGTGTGATCAAATTCATGAGTTTCAAACCTCTTGGGTGCTAGTTTTGTCGTCATGTGACTTTATGAAGAAAATCACTTGTTATTTTGCTTTTTTTATCTCCTCCAGATCTCATGGCTGCAGAATTTACTGACCGTATAGTAGACGCACGTGATATGTCAGATTGTTTCAGAAACGGGCATACTTTTATTCTAAGAAAGATTGTCAGCTAATTGGATATATGATAGGATTTTGTCAGCTGTATTAAAGGATTTTATAACAAGAAACTATAAATCAAATACATATATATGGTCACATGTAAAGATGCATTGGATGTAAACAAATATACTCGGGTCGATGCAAACATTCGCTGAATACAAGTAACTTAACTATACATAATATCAACCAGTTCTAAACAAATATATATGTTTGTGCAATTATCTAACTTCTTTTGAAAATAGCCAACTTTCTAAATTGGTTATAATAACCACTACAGCTTAAAATGAATGTTTCCATTTTCATTTTGTTTCTTTTTAAAATATGAGTTAGATAAGGTATTGCACAATAAAATGACGCGCTTGAATTGTAAAAAGCAGTATAGGCTGATAATCCGAAGGAAACTTCCAGAAAGTTGAATGAGCCACATACGTAATCGTGTGGCCAGAAGGAACACAGCACAACTTACCATCGTGAAACACTGAGTAAGCCCATGAAACTGTTCGACTGATTATCGTTAAATAATGAGCAAACCCATGAAAATGGTAGACCGATCAGAAAGATATGTCCAAGAGGTTTCTGCAGAAACTTACCTCATTATGATTGCTTGTGGCACAAGTGGCACAAATGATTGTAGTAGGGACGGTGCTTTTTGGTGACAATTATATTTGGTGACAAGAACGGCATATCGTGCACTGACGTCAACGACAGACGGAGACCGATACATTGTTAAACCTGTAAGTTATTATAATTTAGACCTTGAATATGAATTAAGTTATGGTACGGGAAAACAAATCGTACGTTATCGGAAGAAAGACCGTTTTGCGAACTTTCACGTTCCACGTTTTTACGTATTTGTTTTACCGAGGATTTGTAACACTGCTGATGTAAACCGATTACGGTATTTTCCAATATTCAAGCCATGTTCGTTCATTTTATCTTCCTTTTATTGCATAAAAACTACATGCAAAACAAACCAGACCTTGTAAAATTGAATGATGCAAAGTGCAACTAATGGTATCTTGACATAATTCATACCACATTATCACGTACAGATGAGATAACAAATGTAGAAATGGAATATATCCTGATGGCAGTGCTCAGATAAAATGATGTTAATTAATTTATTCAAACATTTGCATTAGTCCAGATTCAATCGTCCAGACATTTTCTTTTAAATCGTAGTGCAAGATCAGAATTGCTTATTTTGCATGTTACCATCCTTAGAACTCGCGTAGGAAACGCTAATACCTATCGAAAGTGCCTACAAAGTTTTATCGTTTAACGTCTCTTGCTCAAATACTTGGTGAAAATGCGTGATGCCATTACTCTTTATTTTAGCTGTATGTATACATCTGTCTTGAAACAACAAACAGCTTAAACTCTGTTTTTAAATTATAGTTAATATGTAATGTCTGTTTTCGGATCACAGTTGATTCAAAATCGTGTTGTGCAAGTAGAGAGGTTTGTTGTTTTGAAGAAATCAAAGAAATAAAAGAATGAGCTAGTCGACGGGACGAATAACTATGTAAATGTTGATGTCCATTCCATCCATCACCATATACGTTTTGTAGAATTCAAAATATCATTTATTTATCTAGAATATAAAGTAAAAATTTAAAAAGAACTTAATTTTAATGAAATCTCAAATGGTCCTTAAAATCACAATTCCAAGTGTATGAAATTCCAATTGAATTCCAGTGGAATTCCAAATAAACCGCTTGATGCTGAGCTCCAAGCGAGGCAGCAGCTGCTAGTACCATTTTTATAAGTCTTTGAAATGACTCGGCTGAGGTTTGAACCCCTTAACTTCCGCATCCATTTAGGCCACCGGAGCGGTAAACAATCTTTTGATGTATCACAATAATATAATCCAAAAAACCTTGTCTGAATTCACTATAATTCCAAATTATGCTTTTACTCCAGGAATATTATTGAACACTTTGTAATTCCAGTAAATAATAAGTTGAATAAACAAATCCACCCAAATTAAAAACTGAACACAAGAAGAAGACTGATTATGCTTCAGACGTTACGTCAAGAATGAGTAATTCTTCAGTAAACAAGATTATATACCCCTCTACTTGACCTAGGTCACAATTATCATTTTCTGAAAATGCTCTGTCAACATAATGGAAACATCCATTCTACAAGTTTCTAAAGTCAGAATCAATACTGTATCTGTAACTCAAATTCAAGTAAACATGCTTACCATTTATAATAATCTCAATATATAATACACAAGCAAACAGCAAATTTTGTCCATGTTTTCTATTGTTTACAAAAGAAATGTCACTGGCCTCGTACACTGTTAACATTATTTTGAAAAATATTAAGTATAAAGTACAGATATACGTAACATATAATCAGTAAGGAAAGCCAATAAATAATAAAAATTAAATATACATAACAAATGTTCTGACCTTTATTCATAATTCCTTAATTTACGAACTATACCAGACCCTACTACTATGTTGATGCGAGTCGTAATTTATCCCTGATTCATGTGAAGCCATAAACAGCTGTTCGTTATCAGCCTAGATCAACACGCTCCACAACTTGAACAGAAGGCCGATAATCCCGAATCGGAATTGGAATTTACTTGTTTAAAGAAAATTTGGAAAGTTTAGATTTTTTCACTGGACCTGTTATCACTCACTCTCCAGCTAACCCTGAACAAACTTGTTGCAAAGGGGTGCAAATATCACACGAAACAGCAAAACACGATTATAAGCTGTCTTGTTAGCGACGAATAAATCACCGATACTTTTTACGAAAAGACTGGAAAGTTTCCATCTTAACACGCATCCGATTCAAATACCTTGTGATTGTTGGATGAGTTTGACATTAGGTTATCATAAAGTAAATGAATCTGAATCACCTTTAATGGCTTGTGTATGTGTGTTTGCTTACGGGTGATTTAAAACCTATTACCAGCATAATCCTTGACTACACGGACTATTTCCGCAAACCAAGGAACATG
>JAECUM010054776.1:0-24304 GCA_016617855.1 Megalonaias nervosa
CTGGAGCGAAGAAGTATTTGTTGTTGATAAAGTACTTTTAACAATACCGGTTACGTACTCGTTGAAAGATTTATTAGGTGAGCCTATAACTGGCAGTTTTTATGAGCAAGAACTTCAGAAAACAGAACAAGATGTATCTGTTATTGAAAAAGTTATTTAAAAGCGCAGCAACAAAAGTTTAGTCAAATGGAGTGGGTATAGCGATAAATTTAATAGTTGGGTACCAACTAAGTCGATCGAATAATATTATTATAAATTTCCTCATATTTTATTAGCACTAACTTACATTTTACCGGTTTGCATAAAGAAATTAAATGTAATTTTCTCGCATCGTCCATTGGCATCAAATTAAATATTTTAACAAAAATAAAATCGTATTTTATATTTCTTTGTTGGCAGGTATTTTTACGTTTAAAAAAGGTTTTATAAGTTGCCAAAATATTTGATGCTCGGCAACAGTAAAATTAAATTTTGTTATTTTTTTTAGCAATATAGTACTTAACATTATATCGCCCAGTTGTTGGTCTGCTTAGATATTTTTTACTAACGACAACATCATCTTCGTCGTCGTAGTGGTTATACAAAATATCTTTTTCAGTATAATCAGCAAATCTGTCATTAGTAATATTTTCTGATGTAAAATTTGAAACTGAAACAAAATCTCCCGAATATAGCTCAGCCAAGTCTCTCAATTAAGTTCATTATTATAATAATCTTTTATCTAATTAATAAATAATAAGATGTTTGGAGAAATAAAATATCATCAGCGAGTTAATATACTAAATAACAAAGAACTAGCTGAGGCAATTCGAGCTTGTTTGTTGGGATATAATTTTTATTTTGTTGTAGTTATGATAATATTACGTGATTCTAACAGATTTTTATTAACAGCAGCCGACAAAATAAAACTCGATACAAATAAAATGATGACATTACTATTTAATCGTGATGATGTTATGGAATTTAGTCATAATTGTCTTTCTCGGAATGATATAGAAAATATTATTAATTATCGTATTTAAAACTAAATCTATCAAATGTCAACATTGACGTTGCTGATTTAGTTTTGCCATCAGCTACATCTTTTACTGAACATTTATTAATTTTATGATATTTTGCTGCAGATGCTATTGATTTAAATTTCATTTCCTCATTAGTTTCTAGATTTATTGAAATAATTGATTTTGGATTTTTAAAATTATTACCGCCAGCGTCTCCTCTTCTACTATTTTCTTGTTGTGTAACTACATCTAAATTTTCCAAACGATTATCTGTTTTATTTTTATTCATATGGTCGAGAACTAAATTATTAGGAATACCGCCATTAAAAGTTTCAAAGACAAAACGATGTGACAGATAATTAACTTGGTTAGTTTTTATACCACGTATCATTAAATGTAAATATCCGTTTTTATTCAACTTTCCAACAATTTTTTTAGATTTTTTTTTGTCTAATAATTCCCTTATCAAATCTTGGATGAGGTTGAAATTCATTTTCTAATCCTAAATTTTCAATATTATCATCAGCAAACTGCGCCATTTGCTCTATATACTCGTTGTCCTTCTGGAATATCGCCGCAAAACAAAGTATAAATAAAATCTTTTCTAAACATTTTAATTCTTTCTGTATCATCGCCTTTTACTGAAATTAACATACCAGCTGGTGTTGATATACCCACAGATTTTTTAGATTTTATATTGATAACAGAACCAAGTGCATTTGCAGCATATAGGTTGTACATCGGAAGTACATGATAAGTTTCTTGCTCTTCCGCTGTCAGTGGCAGATATCTCAAAATTTCTGTCATTATACTATAAGGTTTTTCATATCTCTAATTAAAAAAAATCAATTAAATATAAAATATTATTATATATATAATGTTAAAATTGCGAGATATTGCTAAAAAGAGCATTATCAAATCAGAAAAAATTGCTTCAGCATTTTCAGCATATGACAATAGTTACAAACTTGATGATCAAAAAATTTTAGCAAATTTTAGCTCCACAAATTTATTTCATCTTTTACAGCCTGTTATTTCTCGAGAACTTACTGCTCATAAAAGTATCAAACTTATAGTCCAATATCATACGATTTTATCAAAGTTACACGCAGTTGAGGATGTACTTGATGTAATTTTTGAAACAAAAAGTTTTGACAGCGAAATTTCGGAACCATATTTAGCAGCAAAATCTAGAAAAATATTAACTGGAACAAACATTGCCATGGTCGCCGATGAAATACATCAAGAAATAAACAAAAAATTAGAAGAATTTACTTCGTCAGAACCAGGTTGGAAATTTGAAATGATAAAAGAAGTTTTATTTCACACAGCAAAATATAACGTACTTCACGGCAGCGGCGCTAATAGCGCTGGCTACGTCGATCTCCCTCAAAAAATTAAAAACAAAAAAATGCTGTATTAATGTCAAAAACGATGATGACAAATGTTTTCAATGGTCTATTCTTTCTGCGATGTTTCCAAAAGAAAAAAATGCTGATCGCGTTAACAAGTATTTTCCGCACAAAGACGAACTAAATTTTTTAGGAATAACTTTTCCAGTAGCAGAAAATCATATACCAAAGTTTGAAAAACAAAACAATATCTCAGTAAACGTTTTCGGACTAGATGAGCGAGAAAACGTTTACCCGAGATATATCTAAGAAAATGCTACACAAAATACATAATCATAAACTAAATATTCCTTTTGTTATTTACGCTGATTTTGAGTGTCTACTCGTTCCTGTGGTTGGAGCAGAAAATAATCCGAATAAATCCAGTACTAGAAAAATACAACAGCATATTCCTTGCGGAGTAGCTGATAAAGTAGTTTGTTGCCCTAACGATAAATTTTCAACTCCGATAAAGTTATATAGAGGTCAAAATCCTGCTTTATGGCTATTAAAAAATTTAATAGATGAAGTTAATAAAATTTCTAACAGATTACTTAAAACAGCTCCGATGAGAATAACATCTAAACAACAACTCGATTTTGATAAAGCAGTTGATTGTCATATTTGTGAAAAGTTGCTGGTGGATTCTAACGGAGCCCGTGATAAGGTGCGAGATCATTGTCATTTGACCGGCCAGTATCGTGGAGCAGCTCATAACAGTTGCAATTTAAAATTTCATGCTCCAGATTTTATTCCCGTAGTTTTACATAACTTTCGTGGCTATGAGAGTCATATCATAGTTGAAGCATTTGGTGATGAGGATATTAAATCTAAACTAAAATTAAATAAAGTAATAAAATTTATTCCAAATAATTTTGAAAAGTATATGTCGGTGACGCTCGGTAAATTACGTTTTATTGACAGTCTGCAATTTATGGCAGCATCATTAGATAAGCTTGTCAACAGCGCTACAAGCGCCGGCAGCGATTTTGCTAACCTAAAAAGTTGGTTCGGTGAAAACTATATCGATCTGACAAGAAAAGGTATATTTCCGTATGAGTATCTCGATGATTGGAGCAGATTTGATGAAACTTCTCTACCTAGCAAAGATAAATTTTACTCGCAACTTAAAAATGAAAATATCACAGATGACGAACACAAATACGCACAAGATATTTGGAATAAATTTAGTTGTAAAACATTTGGTGATTATCATGATCTATATTTGAAAACAGATGTTTTATTGCTAGCAGATGTTTTTGAGAGTTTTCGTCGGGTAAGCTGTAGCAATTATGGATTAGACCCCTGTTGGTATTATTCTGCTCCAGGATTATCTTGGGATGCTCTACTAAAAACTAGCAAAATAGAACTAGATCTCCTGACAGATGTCGATATGTTTAACTTTATTGAAAAAGGTATCAGAGGCGGAATTAGCGTTATAACAAAAACATATGCGGCTGCTAATAACAAGTACTTAAAAAATTATGATAAAAATCTTCCATCTAATCATATTATTTATCTAGATTGTGTGAATTTGTATGGCTGGGCCATGTCAGAGCCAATGCCACACGGTGGATTTCATTGGATAACACCAAATCAATTTCTTAGAGAAACTGAAAAAGATTTACCTAGAAAAATTAATGTCGATTTTTCAGATATCTCATATTTTGTTGAAGTTGATCTAGATTATCCTAGTTGGCTACATGATCTACATAACGACTACTCGTTTTGTGCAGAGTCAATGATGATTAATTATAGTTTATTATCACCTGAACAACGAGCAACGACGACATAAAAAAATTCGATTGTTAATAAATTAGTTCCAAATTTGTTAGATAAAAGAAATTATGTTATGCACTACAAAAATTTAAAACAAGCAGTAGATGCTGGACTAATTCTGAGAAAGGTACATCGCGTGTTAAAGTTTAATCAGTCGAAGTGGATGGCAAATTATATTGATCTAAATACGAAACGTCGTGCTGTGGCTAAAACCGAATTTGAGAAAAACTTTTTCAAGCTGATGAACAACTCCGTGTTCGGTAAGACGATGGAAAACATTCAAAAGAGGGTCTCTATAGAAATTGTCAGTGATATAAGTCGCAGAAATAAATTAGTTAATGACGATGGTTTTGTTAGTATGAAAATATTTAATGAAAATCTTGTTGCAATACAACGACGAAAGACAAATTTAAAGTTAAATAAACCTATTTATGTTGGTGCAGCTGTACTTGATGTATCAAAGTGGCTGATGTATGATTTTCACAATAATTTTTACCAAAAAGCAGTGGCCAGATTCGGAGTTGCTATTTACTGACACAGATTCGCTAGTTTATAATATAAAATGTGAAGATGTTTATGAGGATATTTACATTAATAAAAGTCTGTTCGATTTATCAGATTATCCAGCATATAGTGGATTTCAAGATAATTCGAATAAAAAAGTTATTGGTAAAATGAAAGATGAGTTTATGTTTATGCCGGTTAGGGAATTTGTTGGACTAAAAAGCAAAATGTACGCTGTCATATTAGATTACAATAAACTTACAAAAAAAAGCAAAAGGTATTCCTCTAGGATATGTGAAAAAGATGATGAATTTTGACGATTTTAAAGCAGCGCTAAACAATAGCATCAGTTTTATCAAAACTAATGTCATAAGAACAAACCATCATAAACTTGAAACTGATACGATCATAAAACGTGGACTAAGTAATTTTGATGATAAAAGATATTGCAGTGATAGAATTAACACACTAGCGCTTGGACATTATACAATTAATTTTGTCTAAACATTAGAAATAATGTTTGAAAATTTAACATTAGCAGATGGAGTTAATAGCAAAATTAAAAAAATAATGGTCAATAACCAACAATTATCATTTGAATTTAACGATGAAATTTCAGGTATTTGTTTTAGTAAATTTGACAGAATCAAACTCTCCCTTATCAAATCAGATGACAGCAAATACTTTAGTTATCTCGAAAGTTTACGAGACGAGCTTGCATTAAAATATAACAATTTACATAATCCATTCAGTCGATGCCAGTATACAAAAATCAACATAGACCTAGATAGGTCGAAGGTTTACGTAAAAGGTAGTAAGTATCTTCTCGGTAAGATAGCGATGAAAGAATTATTTGAATGTCATCGTAAAGTATCTGGTAGAATTAAATTTTATCTATATAATCATGACAGCACGCTTTACCTAATGTCAAACGTTGAAACATTATTTGTTGGCCAAGAAATATAACTCTGTATACCATATCTGATTTTAAAAAGGGAGATAATACTGTTCCAATCAAATATCGCATTATATATCGTTTCGTATTCTTTTGCTAATGAAATATAATATATTTTGTAAATCTGATAGTGTTTTAAGACTTATAAATCTTGGTATCATTTCTGTATTTGTTAAAATAACTAGAAATTCATCCTACGTATATAACATGTTTACTACAGATTCTCCCTTAAATCTAACTGCGTAACACAGAGCATATTGATTATTTTTCTGCAGTAATGTGCGTCATTCATACAGTATCCTTGGCGACGGCCGATCTTCTGTTAAAGATAATTGCGTTGTTCGTAATTCAGGCAAGAATTAGGATTTAGTTTTTCTGTACAACATAAAATCAAAAATTATGTTTTTTCTCTATTTACAATAATGTTTTCAGAATTAGATCTTTTAATTTATCTTTGATTTATATAACATCTATGTATTTCATTCAGTCCACTCGTTAGTATCAATAAAAAACGGCGATCTTATATAGTTTCAGCCTAGCATTAGAATGTTCGTTTTTCTGTACAACATAAAATGATGTTTTTTCTCTATTTACAATAATGTTTTCAGAATTATAATATAATGTAAAATTACGTGTTTTTTAAAATCAGAAAATGAATGCTGTTTGTTAACTATATAATAACATTTTTAACATATATACATATGAAGTCCGGTGGCCGATTGCTAACGCGTTGGATTTTCATGCTCGAGGTCCGTGGTTCGATTCTCGTGACCGGCAAACTGTCGGTAGAAAGGCGATTTGATGCCAAAATTTATTATTTATTGGGCGTGAGCTAGCCCTTCTACGTTTCAATAGATAATTTGTACACTCCTCCCACCATGTCGCTTGGTGGATGCAATTTTGCACTCCTTGGGTGATTATGATGGGAGGGGTGTGCAAAAATTTCTATTGAAACGTAGAGAAAGGCCCGTTGTATTGTCCTTAAGATAAGTTTATCTGTAACTGTGCTGTCCTAGGATAAGTTCTTAGAATTAAGTCTATATGTAATTGTGCCGTCCTAGAGTTAAAGTTCTTAGAATTAAGTCTATATGTAACTGTGCCGTCCCCGTAAATATATGTAAATACGTTACTGTAAGTATGTTAATACGTTACTGTAGGTATGCTTGCTTGATTTAAGGGCAACATAAAATCATAATTTCTAGACAGCACTCTGAATTTCTAATATTTCGTTTCGATTAGGAATTCGCTGGGGTGTGTGTTTATGCGTCCATAAGATAAGTTTATGTATAACCTCTGAGCCTACTAGGATGACCTTTGGCAACCTAGGGGTTTCACATGGGGTTAAACTGTGCTGTAAATACGCTTGCTGTAAATACGCAACTGTAATTAAGATTCTGTGTTTTGTGTTGTCCTTAATTAAGATATAATCATATGTATATAATCATATGTATATAATCACATGTATATAATCATAATCATATGTATATAATCATCTTGAAACAGTCCTCAAAGGGACTATTATTTTTATTTTAAACAAATATTTACAGCTTCAGTAATATCATTATCAAATAAAATATCAACCATATGGTCAATAAATGTCATCACATCATCTGCCCAACCCGCTATTCTCATATCATTTTCAGTCGCGAATAACCAAACTGACCCATATTTTGGTGATATATGATATCCAACTTTTTTAATACAATCGCTTATTATTTTAGTTTTTATACCAGTATAACCTGACGCTGATTTGATTGAATTAAATCTCTTACAAAATCTGTTTGTCAGATCAAATCCAACATAACGGGTTGAGAATGACATTATATATAATATTTCATTTGTTTAATATAAAATTTTGTCTAAACTATAAAAATATTATTTCTATAGGTAATAGTAGTATACATATATGAGTTGTTCCTATCTCAGAGACTCCCTATCCCAACAAAACAAATTTTGTCAGAAATATGTTAGAAAAGCCTTATCATATGAAAGTCATCATTTTGAGCTAAAAAAGGCTGCTGACAAAAAATTTAACGTATAACATTTTGGAGGGGTAGGGGGTCTCTGAGAGAGGAACTGATATATGTATACTACTCATGCCCTACAAAATTCAACACTGAATTTACAACACAATCAGATGCTAACTGACATATGTTTAAGGTGAGCTTACAAGATATATAATTCACAAAAACAAATCATACATCATGTAGTGTCACATAAATTTGAGACTAGAATTAAGAATCAAGTTTATAATCATTACCACAACGGATGTATGAAAGTGAGAAAACCGGTTTGAAAAGCACACAAATAGAGTTAAACTCCACAACTTCTCGCAGATGAAGGAGGCAACACATGTGATAGAAGCAACTACACAGATAGGAAAGAGATAGACTCATAGTCATGTAACTATATGCAAATGAAAACATGCAAATGAGGTAGTCTATAATTAATTCTTGCTTAAAAATTATAGATATTTAATTTCGGTAAATAAAGAAAAAAGGTTATTATAAAACTTAAGGTTTTGTTCCAAACTGGGATGATTTGTAATCATATAAACTTCATTTTTTCAAATAAATACATAAATTACACGATGTATACAAGTAACATGACACAAATAAATATGTTACACGCCATATACTAGTTACACGATGTTTATAATGCCGAAGTCTTTTGTGAAATGCTGGAAAATGGAGGGCATTGAGCAAAATATAAAACTTTCAGTTGCTGCTCACTTTGCTCAGGACGAACATTCTTGGAGGCCAACACGGTTGGAATTTCTTGAAGATATACAACGCAGTTGTGACGAATACGGACACGGCGGATTGCGGAATACTAAATGCGATTATGGAGATGTTATCTCAGTTGATATGGTTGCATGTTATCCTGGAAGTTTTCTTAGAATGGGAGAGTGTGCTAAGTATTTTAAAAAAATTGACTCGAGTTGCGATAAATGGACCCTTACCAGATTTTGACTTAACTGGATTCGCATGTATTGAGTCATTTGAGTTTGCATCGGAAAACCTTCATCCGGTTGTCGCTGTTTGGTCTGGTTGTTATTTTAATGAACGTGGTTGGACTCCAATAGTTTTTTTTTACGATATATGCTTGATGCATAGATATTGATATCGTTAACCGTGACTGAAGCAATAATATCGTATCGTCCACAAAAACAAGTCTGGCTAACCGTTGTCGGTGACGAGAGCGACGAAGATGTCAATTACGATATTAGAGATTATGAAATTAAACTTGCAAACGATCTTGGCAGAAAAATAATTGCAAAATTTACATTAGGAGCATCATATGAATATAAACGGCATTTCACAGGATTAATCATCGACGATGCTAAGCTAGATTTCATAATTGCTGATACAACATAAAAAAGTATATTTGTAAATCGAAACAATGTTAACCTATAAGATGGAACCATACTAGGCACAATTGTGAGATACATTGATTGTGACTCACCACAGTTTACTCATCTAAGATCTTCGATGTTAGCGTATATTTCGATAAACTTATTATCAATGATAAACAGATTTACTGATACCGCGGTTAGAGTTGCCACAGATTCATTTATTATGAGTAAAAAAAATACGCAGAATTGTTAAATGAATTACAGATCGGCGTTGATGCATCATGGGGCAAATGGAGAATAAAAATAGGAAAGATAGCTATTCTGAATCTACCGATTATAGATCTGAGGAGATATATTATAAAAATAGTCAAATGTCACAAACATTATCAGCACCATCGGTACATGATCCTGTGGCCAGACATAAAACCATTTATCTCAATGGACCTGGCGGTTCTGGTAAAACAACACGTGCGATTGAATTATTTCGGATTCTTGACATGATTGTACTAGCTCCCGACTCACCGGCTTGCCAGAGAGATGAAAGAAAGAGGTGTCAAATCTCATACTTACATACTTATAACGGATTCTTCCGGTGGAAGGGAGATGCGTGCACACCTGAACGAATGGGTGAGAAATATACTCCTAAGATCATTATCTGGGCTGAAATATGCACGATATCCGTGGACGTATTAAAAATGTGTTTTGATTGGTTATTGACTCGTAATGCTGCTGTTATCATGTGTGGCGCTCATGGTCAACCTCCACCTTTCGTCGGCTCATCTCCGCATGACTGGCTGAAAGAATTTGTAGATTATTATGAGGAAATACTTGATGATCACCGGGCACTTGATTCGACGTTGAAAGAATTCATAAAGCTAATCAGACTGCAGCCAGATAAAATTCAATGTGAGATAATGCGTAAGGCTAATTCAAGAGACTGTTATGAATGATTTTTGGAATTTGTGGAGACCTGCTGATTTGATAGTTGCAAGTCGGAAGATAGTTCATGATTCACTTCAGCAAAAATTATTTCTGTTACATAAAGGAATATTTTCATATCTACCTGTACCATTATGTTATCGCCCAGCAGATACACGTAAACAAAATATTAATGTTGAAATTCCTGGACCCCTGACAGAGTCAGGGACTGAGTCAAGGAAGAAATAAAAGCTGGTTGATAATGATATTGTTGTTGTTCCTGTGGATGCTGTTGAGAGCGCGTTAACGATGGATAAATCTCCATGGACTCTAGATATGCTATAACTATTCATTCATCACAGAGATTAACTATTTCGGATACTAATATTTGGATTGTCGATTGTCAATGGTCAAATTTAGTTATCTAGCGGTATCGAGAGTCAGAAGAATGTCTCAGGTATGTGTGGTTACACTCCAGATAGGATCAGTTGCTCTTTTTGTACCACCTTCAAGTTCACCAGGTTCATATAAATATCTGGCAGATTACTAGCACTAGTTGTTTTGAGAAAGAGTTATGTCGCGGCCGCTCACGAGCGGTCGCTGGTATGTGTTCTTTCGTGATTGCATTGATAGGTTTCATAGAAATTCCACGAGTAATTTCATTATTTAACGCAACTATCACACTTGATAGTCTTGCAACCTATTCAGGAGATCTCTTGTCCACCTGAACTTTGTTCAGGGATATTTCCTGCGCATATTGATATCCAAACAATCACTGAGTAAGTGTTCGATTAAATCGCTCAACGATTGCCTGATCGCGATGAATTGCTGTGTGTCCCCGTCTGATTTTGACGTTATGTTGATGCATCAGCTTCGTTACTCCACCGAGAAATTCTTTGCCAGGATCAACCTGTAGCAACTGTGGCCATCGCAGGCCACCACGTTGATAAATTCGTTCAAACGCAGATGCAACGTCAGTTGCTGTCTTTGTTGATAGTGGTTCTGCTTCTTTATACCTACTTGCAAGGTCAACTATAGTCAACGCATATTTGTATGTGCCCGATTGACGTCTGCCAGTTTTAATAGTATCATGCGGTAAAAACAAAATATCTGCTTGATGAACTTCAATGGAAGTGTTGACATCAAAATGTGCGTACTGAATTTGTTTAGGTGATGGTAGATAAATTTGCCATATTGCCTGTCGTGCTAACCAATCGTCAGCAACAGAACGTGCGACACCTGCCGCATCAGCAAGTTTGTTAATCGCTGCTCTACCCCTCCAACATCCTCTTGGGCTATAATAAATTGAGTCCATATAATAGTTATCTATGATTAATTACCGGCCCCTAGCACTAGTTTACCTTTCATCGCAGATCTTATAAAAAAATAGCAAGCGATTCTCTGAGAGATTTATTTTTTAAAGAGTTTATCGTTTGAATCAACTTCACGACTGCAATATGTCGTTGTTGTAGATTTGGATTTTATACGCGACATCATGAACATTTCACTCTTGATCAGTCGCATTAATTGAATACTCTCCAGATCGCGGTTGATCTTTCTCGTCAAGTAGGATATTAAGACAGGTTCCAGGACCACAATAATTATCTCCAGGAAGATGCTTCTCGCTAGGATACTTAGCCCATGGGACCCCTGGTAATTTTTCCAGTGAAGCAGCGATTTCTCCGCCTGTTGCATGAGAGATAAATTTGTATTCTTTTGTGCCAGATTTCACACACTTGCCTGTAAGTGCACGCGGTTTATTCCTCATCGTTACTATTTTTAATCCACTGGTCCCAACTATGGTGGGTGGGTGTACTCTGCATCGAACACAATGCACAATATAAATCCATACAATTATTATATATTTCTACAACATGAATGTCATTGACTTCTCATCGACACGAAAGCAAGAGCCAGTCAAACATCATCCGGCGCTACCAATGCTATCAGAGCATTTATCATAGGTCCATCTGGGTCTGGTAAGACGCAATTGTTACTTAACCTGATAATGAGATCTCTAAAGTGGGGTAAGTTGCTTTTAGTGGCACCATCTGTGGATGATCAGAGATACTACTACGTGCTTAAAGATTTTAACGAAAAAGCAAAGTTGCTGGACGAGGACGGCAATGATATTATTGATTTTGTCACCGACATCAACAATGCGCCGTTGGTAGATGATCTCAGTGGGGGTATCAACAATCTCACATTATACGATGATGTGATGCTAGACAAACAATCAAATCCAGGTCAGATATTTTCCCGAGGCAGACACAAAAATACCGATATTATATATGTTACTCAGCAATATGCAAAAATACCTAAAGTGATCAGAGATAACTGCAGTCTTCTGATTGTTTTTAAAGGTGTTGATATCTACACACTAAGAAACATCCACCAGACTTGGTGTTCAGGAGACATGGATATAATTAAATATAAAAACTTCTTCTCAAAAGCGCTAGCAATTCTTCGTTCATTTATCACGAGAAATTTACATTATCCTCGGTCGCTATACCGCATAGGTCTCGATAAAATTTTTGGTTAAGAGACTCGCTACTTTTTTAGCAGCAGGGTGGTGACGACCAACAGGTCGGTAAACGAGGACGCATAAAAATTTTACACACAAGCGTTAAGAGAAAAAATAACAAAAATACGCTATCCCGGTTAGAGGCCTCGGTTTAGCGTTATTGACACTTGTCTGTTCATTTTTGTAGGAAGTTTAATTTTCAAAAACGGACTGCTCAAAAAAGTGGTCTGTTCACCCTCCCTGCTGCTTATTCACTTTTTTGTATGTTATTCATACATTTGAAAACTGCACATAAAACCGCATAACTGCTTGCAAACTGGATGCTGCTCCCATTAACAAAGACGTTCACAACGGTGGATTTATAATTTGGTGGCATAACATGTCCAGTGACACTAGCATAATGAGGCATATGTACCTGGACGACCGGCTTTTTACATCGGAAAATAATGCGCATAAAGTTCTCTTGACAGTTTGAGTATGAAGAGCGAGTTGTGGTCTCTGCTCGTTTTAACTGATTATTTTCTCATGAGTCATGAGTTTTGCCAGTTGCGATAATCTTATTCATTCGTCCCCGCTCAGGTGGCCTATTGGTTAGAGCGCCCCCCTCGGATGCGGGAGGTCGCGGGTTCGAACCCTGGCCGATTCATACTAAAAGACTTACAAAAATGGTATTAACAGCTGCTTCGCTTGGTGCTCAGCATTAAGAGGTTAGTGTTAGGACTGGTCGGCCTGGTGTCAGGATAATGTGACTGGGTGGGACATCATGCCACATGTCTGCGGCATGATGCCCCAGCGCTAGACATCACTATAAACTGTCACACTGCAGACATCTTAGCGATATGGCTGAAAAATTGTTAAAGCTACGTTAAAAATCTAAAATCACTCACTCACTCACTCATTTATTCATTTGTCTTTGGTCACTCTTTTCATATTTGGCGAGTAACTGTTTGGCAACATAAACTTGAGTCCGCGTTTGATCAGCAATCATTAAATGCGAGGTCCATCTTGTACAAACCTTTTTCAGCTTGGAATGATTCTTGAATACTTCTATAAAAATTGACAAAGAAATGCATTTGATAGTAAAATTATCTTCCATTGTGTATTGACTATTATAATCAGTTATCCCGCCACAGCAGCAACGTCCCGCTCACCAATCACTGACAACTGTCTTCCAGAACGTGGGTCAACATCCATGGATTGGCGACCGTCATTAAAACCATGGAAGTTTCAACACTTTTTGGATTTGACGGAGAATTGCATCTGTAAACTTTATCCTAGTCGGTCTTTATATCAGTCAAAGATTGCACTTCACACAGAAGCAGAAATATTCTTCTCCGACATTTTTACGTCACTTTTGTTTACCTATTGTTCCCTGAAAGGGATATGTTCTGCAGGTGTCTGTTATGCTGCACGTATAGAGCGTTCATTGATCGATCTATCTACATTAAAGTTATTGGCAGGTTAAAAAGTGTTATAATATAGTATTCAAATATGCCCGTGTGCATGTCTGTCTCTGTGTGTGTGTCTTCTGTGTTTTTGCAGAGATACAAGTAAGTAGTCTTGATCTTTCGTTACAAGTATTGTTGAGGTTATCATCGCCATGAACATAAATTAAACACAGTTACAGTTAGCTCAATTCATGGACGAAAAAATGTAGAACCTTTCATCTTTTAAAACATTGCCATGATAAATGATTAAGTCCGTTTTACTGGCATTTGCGTTATTTGGGACAAACACAATATTTCATGCTAAATCGTTTCGTTACTCTTATTAACAAGCACTGAAAATGTGCTTATGGTTCTTGAAATGCGAGGTGTGGTGTAAGGGAGATAATGCAATACATGCATCTTTATATTTCTTCCCTTTAGTGCATTTTCCATGGACAAGTGGATTAGCTTGTCTGCAATGAAATTATTCAAACGTAAATTATAGATAAAAGAAAGCCTTATATTTAGGCTTCAATATATAGCAGATAGCCTCAGGGCAGTTAGAATTTAATTTTGTTCTCGGTGATGAGGATGCTGCCACATATGGGATAATTTATATTTACAAGAATAATGTTGTGGAATACAGCCTTCCGTGAAGATTCTGAGATAAACCCGTGCTGTTCTGGACTCCTACAATGTGACCCAATGTTTCAAGAACAGTATAAATACTGTTCGGAAATATTCAAATTGTATGAGGACATTTGAAAAGAAAAGTTGGATTGAATGTGACAAAGGTCAATAGAGGGTTACAAATTTATACAAAAGACCATGGGGGATGTCATCTTAAAGATATTCCTCTTGTCTGACAACATTCCTTCTTCGTCATAAATTAAGGTGCAAAAGAATTGGTTATTCTTTATAAATGGCCACTACATGCACATGTTTATATACTGCTAGGCTAGTTTGCCCTATAGGTATCACGATACCATTTGCTTGTTTTTTGTTTTTTCCATACACCTCAATGCTAACGTTGGTGAAATAAATATACCTTCTGCTCTACTTTGTACGCGTGATAGCGATAAATCTCAGGCCAACAATGCGACAAACACAAAACCATGTACTCCACAGCATTAAGGGATATACTCTACTGGAATAAGACAGGGGTAATATTTCTGTCATAAGAAATGCATTTTCACGGGTCTGTATCAAACTTTTAAAATGTCATACAAAAATTCTAAACATTAACCTTATCTTATATGTAGTCAAAAGATTCTACTTTTTTAAGCTTCACAGAAAGTAGGACTCTTATATAATTTAAAAATCACAGATAGCCTTTATGCTGTCTTCCAAATGCAATATTCCCTATGCCTTTAGCTCTGTGTGTATTTATCACTATTTTATTGTTCGCCTTTATTGTTCAAATTTGTAACTTTGAAAAGTGTTTCCGGTCCTGATGCCTGTATATTTACTTCATGCACTGAATATGTGGATTATGTATAAATCCAATTTCTTAACACTTTTTCTGTATGTCAACAATGAACCAATGTGCTTCATGTATACTTGTATGCTTATATTTATGATGATATCATATCTTAAATACTCTCAAGCGGTTTCAACCCACTTCCATGTTTTCTAACTCCTCTAATCGCACACTCTGTTTCTTTATCGTCCTTGAACTTGGTTTAAAATGTAGCATTTTTTTATGCATTAATGTAAGATTTTTTTTTCAATGCACTATTATATTTATGAAGACCTTTAAGAAACAAACTGAAAAAGAATGTATCGAGTTCAGATCATCTTTAGAAAATATTTTCATGTTTATGGTGAATTTCTTAAAGAATACACATATTTGGAAATAAATTCTAAGAAGAATATTTTCAAACATAAAAGGAATTTGTAAAAACTGAATATGACTCACATCATGTTATACAGTAAGTACAAAGTATTGCTTTATGATATTGTCTTTGTGATCGACGAGATCCAAGATGAGGCTATTTCAGAAGACAACCAAGCTGAAGGGCGCTACAACAGCACGGGGTCGCTTGTGCAGTAACCTCAGCATGGATTGAAAGCCCCTTCTTACATAGAATCGTGTATAAAATTCCCCCATCTTCACTACGAAGCTATCATTTCAAATGGCTCTTGCTGCTAGTTACAACAGTTTGCACTTTTGGACAAGGGAGCTGAGGATGGATACTGTCGCAAAATGTTAAATTGTATCCATCACATTTTTTTTCTCTAATATTTTGGCATTAAATATTGCCTTAATTTTGCATCCTTATTTTGTTAGTGTTGCATCTTTTAAAATTTTTTTTTGTACACGAAATCGAAAATTAAAGAAACGAATTAATTCATCATCGGTGACTATTCTAAATATATTCCAGCTTCATAATAGAAGAATTCGAAAATCTCATGACAACGTCTTCAGGTCTACATAAGATACAGTACTGAAGATAACGGAAGGACTTGTGTGTGTATTTGTGAATGGGGTGGGGTTATTTTGCTGGTGTTGTGCTTGTGGGGATTTGTGTCTTTTCTCACTTATATGGACATTTCATTTACAAGAACAATTAAATAATAGTTTGCAAGCATTTAAAAAGCATTTAAACTACAAGAACAAGATGTGCCATTTCAGATTATAACGCAGGCTGTGTCAGACATTTGCTGCAGCTTCTGTATGCACAATCACTAGATGACCTGTCAGAACTAATATAGATCACACATAAACGTATTGATTAAGTCAGATGCACAAAATCAGTGAGAAAAGACTACTATATGCATAAGGAGAAAAAGGAAAAAGGAAAAATAAGAAAACTGGAAACTTAGACCATTTCATTGGATTAATTTATTAGAATTTGCTCCAGTCCATGACTGAACATTTAAGAAAAATATGAAGACGAAAATCTTTACTTTGTTTATGCTATTAAAGCCAAGTTCGTTAACTTTAAGAAACATCCAAATTTTGGATGACGCATTGCTTCAGCAGATGACATTCTAGATAAGTCAGGATACAATTGTTCCGCGTGGAAGAGATATTTTAGAAGAGTAATTAAAGAGATAATTTGACAAATCCAAATTTATACAGCACACACGAGTTTCAATTTCTGATAATGCAAAAGACATGCCATTTTTCACGACAAAGAAAATGAAAATTTTTATCAAACTGATTCTTTTTTCCCAACAATACATTCAATTAAATTTTGGTGACAAGTCTGACACATTACATGATAAGAATATGCACGTCAAAGTTATTAATGATTTCATAAGGGTTAGCAACTTTCCAAAGATTTTAATGGCTTTAAGATCGTGAATATGCACCATTGAAGAAAAATGGAGAAACCCAAATTGAAACCGATCAGTATAGATACATCATATACATCATACTGGAAATGATCACTGGAACAGTAAGATTTCAGACAGTAAAATATTGTCATGTTACATTCGTAAATATGGCGGCGCACAGATAGACATAGTAAACAGTATAGAAAGATTATATGCCAAGGATCGAAGAGTAGCATACCAGTTTATGTACAACTCTAACCTGGGTAGAGTCGTCGGTATATGTGTGCTTTGCCAATGTAATTTTGTTTTTTTATTCCCCCACTGATAATACATCGAAAACAGATTTTCATTAATAAAAGGCACTTGTTGAGATATTGGTGATATCGACGCCCGGAGACATGCAAGGTGCCTTCCTTGATGATTAATCCTATTAACAGTAAATTAACACACGACTTGTTGTTGTTGTTGTTGTGGGGCGTAAAGCCATTTTTCAGCACACGATAGGCTATACATGGCGGCCAGTATTAATGGTGGAGGAAGAAACCGGGAGATCCCCGGAAGAACCACCGACCCACGAGAAGCTACTGGCAAGCTTTCTCACATATCCACATTCGCCGAATCCTAGACTCGAACCCACGCAGACAGAGGTGAGATGGCAGTGGTCCGTAACAGAGAGCGCTTTAGACCACTCGGCCACTCGGGGCCCCACGACTTGTACCTTATCCAAAACGAGGCAAGGTTAACTTTATGTATAGTAAGCTTCTCTGACACAACATATAATTGTTGATCAGAATCTTCCATTACAATAAAATCCTTAGTAAACGCGATTCTAAGGAACATTTTTTAATATTTGCAATCCAGGCTAGTCGAACTCATACAGTTTGCAGGAAGACCTTCAGGCACTGACATATATAATTCATCACCATATCGTAGAGGATTACACAGGCGTCAGTAGTATCGATCTGTTTGGCAAATGAGACTTGAAGATTATGAATTTAGCACATATTTATTTGATTTTCTTATCAAACAACGAACGAAAACAACAATTCTATTACTACTACTGCTGCTGCTACTACTGCTACTACTACTACTACTACTACTAACCTTTATGTTTACAATATTAGCGACAGCCTCAAATGACAATAATACTTTGAATAGAGTACAAACATTCTGATATTATATTGCAAAGTACATATTAATTCACTGATCGTTACTACTTCATCTTCTACTACTACTACTACTACTACTACTACTAATAATAATAATAATATCTATCAATGTCTCTAAAACAACAATAGTGGATACATTTCTTATAATATTTCATTAATACATTGTTTGAATTCATTCGAGTAAGAAGGTTGCTATCTCCTTTCAATCTTTCATGATATATGCCGAGGCACAAGTCAAACAGTGCAGAGGTTTCATTCTGAACTAGGACCATGGTAATCTGACATCAATACACTCTTTATCTTTTAATACACAGGTATGGTGTTTACTGCTCAAGTAAAGTATGTGTTAGCAGAAGATAAAGACGCTGTTGAGGTCACATATAACAGTTCTATTTGTACCCTGCTACTTCGCGCTCGTGGGTAGATAACGACAACGCATTACAATGTGGTAATGATATAACACAATCAGGAAGAAGGGAACGATATTCACGAGGTATTTAAAAAGCCGTGGGGATTCAATTTTCTTTCTTTTTAAGGGACATATAAATTTGAAATGGCTGCTGCAAATCCAGGGCTTGTTCAGTATGCAGAGAAACCCCACACCCCACTGTTCAATCTGCCTGGGTAAATTTAAAACACCCAGACAATTATGGAATTAAGGAAAGATGCCAACAATCATCTACATGAAGTTTGACCTCTTCATATCCTTGCAGAGATGAAGAATGTTGAAACACATCTGATGAATTTTGAGAAAAGAAATGATTCAAACAGCGTTAGTCTTGAATCTCAAGCACAAGAAAATAAAGGCGATCAGAAACAAAATAAACGGCCTTCTTGATGATTTGGAACGCAGGGTGAAATTGGAAGGATACCAATTTTACAAACAAGAATCAATTCGAAAACAAGAGTAAAATCAGGCATGTCAGGCGTTGTTAAATGCGGTTCGAAACTCACGTGTTACTTTGGAGACGGTCATGAAACACAGCAGCGATACGGAAGTATGTTCACTGATATAAATATGTTGCATACAAATAAAGTCTCTCTTGTGATAATGACAAGCAAGAGGCCATTGGGCGTCGCTTAGCACGGAGCTAAACGTGACTATGTGGCGCGGCTGGAAAGAGCGATCAAATATCGGATCATTATTCGCACAAGTACCAGTGATATATTATAAGAATCTCGAAAATATCTCAACTCTGGCTCTAAAAAACTCGTAGAACATACGGCACATGTGTGGCCGACCGACTTTGTGTTTCTGGTAGCACGAACAGTTCGATTTTGCCAAGGTAATATTTATCAAGATATCTATGACGCTGTTCGTGCTGATACGTTATCGGTGTGGTTGTTTTCTAGCAACTCGGAATTTGGCGCTGATCCATTTCCGGGGATTACTACTGAGTTGAATATTTCCACAAGCAACTACGGTCGGCCACCACCAAGTACACGTCTTATATTCGCTTATCAGTGAACTTTTCGATAACCTTTGTACGGGACATCGCATTTTTCACAGCAGCAAAACCGCTGAAAACCAACTCCGAAGAGTTTTCTTGAAGATGTTACACTGTTGTGTGTAGAATACGCGCATGGCGATCTTTGGAATCTCCGATATATTGCAAAAAGACGTAGTGTGGTTCAGCATGGTTATATGCTATCCAGCTAGTTTTCCTGGTAATGGAAAGTGCCATTCATACTTGGAGCGCTTTTGCCATTTAACACATTAACTTGTGCGTGTGGCGATCCAAGGGCCACTACCCGAATTCGATATAGCTGGATTCGCCGAGATTAACGGTTTTGAGTTTCACCGCAATGTTCATCCAGTTATCCCGGCGTGGTGTTGCCGTCACTGGTTCGTTTTACATCAGCCGATCACGTTTACCATTGATGATGGCGAAGATCAGTGATCTGCAGGTGTTACTTCTGATTATGCACAAACTGTTGATCAGGTTAACCATCAATGTGATGATCATCTAGAACTGACAACTCCCCATGATGCGTCTGTCTCGTATGGCGTATCAAACAAATGCAAATACGTGACAGGCAAAAAGTGGATTATACTACTATCCGTATTACATTGTTGTAATAGCGGTCTTGCTGCGATATCAGCCGTGCCATCGGTATGTGACCGTGTTGTATGACACAAACTTGTTGATCTGAATGGTGCTGGAGGTTCTGGTAAAACAAGATTGGTAATAAAATTGTTTAACGGTGCCAAATGGTAGCGTTGACACCCACTCAAAGAACTGACAAAGATATGCGCGAACACAAACATCTAAATCCGAGACTTATTACAGTTTCTTTCGTTGGCATGGTGACACATGGAGTCCTGCCAGGATTAACGCAAAACATATAATTGGTGCCATTGCCTGAGATAAAAAATGTACTAAGCCAAAAAAACACATTAGAAGTTTTTCTAGCGTGCCTGGCGTCTAAACTGGTTACGGTAATTTGTGTGGCGATCAAGGTCAACCAGCCCTATTTGCAAATGAATCTCCTCACAAACGATTGGTCAAACACAATGATTACTACGAACAGGAGTTGGATGATTCTCAAGCCAAAGACGAATCGAATTATCAAGCCAAAGGTAAAAAATTCGGATGCGCGTGAAAGAAATGCGTAGCACGATTTCAAGCAACATCAATCACCTACTTCATAGACACGTGAACACCCAACAATTTAATCGTTGCTTAACGTAAAATTACCCGTGATGATTTGCAGCAGCAATTGTTTAAACTTCACGCAAGAGGTTTCCAGACAGACTTGTTCCACTGTGTTTTCGTCTTGCAGACACTCGTCTTCAAAATATCGAGGTTCTCAACGGCGTCGTTATCTTATCCGTTGGCGAAGCTGAAGCCGGAAAACCATCTTGCTGGAGGCTAGGATACACAATTACGATTCATTCATCACAGGGTCTTGTTATGTGTATTTGTTTTGCCTTGTTTGTTAGTTGTTTATTAATTATATGCTATGATTAATTGTTTGGGTTTTTTTAGGAGACCTTATCTACAGACAAGTTTATTGTCTACCAGACCGGAACCATTCATTTGCTTTTGTAAACAATATGTTTATCTCAATCTGAGTTCAGAAGATTGGAAAGTCCGCATGACATATTGGGTCTACCCTGATGATTATCACATTCTTTATTATAAAATTAGCACAGATCTTGTCATGTTGACATTCTTGCATCTGACCTCAGAATGATCTAAAATGGAAATTTCCATTAAGTAATAGTTTTTTTTTTATTATAGAAAATGCAAATTCTGACCTGGGTCAAGTAGAGGAATATATAATCTTGTTTTCTTAAATACATGACTCATTCTGTTTTTAACATTTGACAGCAGAATCATTCTTATTGTTGTGTAGAGATTTGATTTGGGTGAACTAATTCATTCACATTCTTCTTCTCTGGAATCATAAGGTAAACTTTATTTATAGTGAATTCAAACAAGGACGTCTTGGATTATATTACTATGATATATCAAAATAATGGCATATTTCCGCGTCTAAAGCTATTACAGGGACACGAACACCTTCAGCGTTGGATTTTTTGAAATGCTACTAAACTTTATTCAGAACTTTATTCATTGGGACTTCTGTTAGAAAGTTTTGGATTATTTGGGATTTAATTTACAATACCATAAATTAATTTTACATTTTCACTTTGTTTTCAAGGAAAATAGATTATTTGTTGAAATTTACAAAACTTGTTGGTATTCGATCTTTGTCTGTTACTTATTTAAAACCATAGAGTCGTAATAGACAAGCAATAATCCAGCCCAGTTCTGAATCGTTGACGACCGCATAGAATTGTTTAATTTAGCATATTTGGCTGTGTCGCAAGTGAGCGCAAGACTCAGCTTGGTAGAATATTTAATACTGTCGATGAAACACAATAGTGTCTGGGCTTTCTGTGATGAAAATGTAAAATATTAGCGTCTTACCGACGCGACGACCAAGCATATAAACATCTTTTTGATCTTGATCCCGATTATATCATTGAGATGAAGCACAAAGAAGATAATCGATGCATTCGATGCAACGCCAAGATGTTATGGAAATATTTTCCTGGCCACTTGAAACAATTTACTGTGGACTGGATTGATAGTCAGCTAGGTCACATACAAAGCAAAGTGGTGCTAACATATCTTGAATGTAACCATGGTAAACGTGCTTCTAAATAAGTTTTTTAACACTCATCTGGGTGGTAGTTGTGTATTCTTATTCGTTACAAGCAACAGGTCACGAACAAATCGATGTTGAGGAGATGTTGAGTCTAGTCGGTAAATTACAGGTTTACCTGTGGATCTTACCACGCTGGAAATTGTGTGCGTGGTAGTTCTCCAGACTGGATCAGGTACTCTTTTGTACCAGGTTCATAAAAATACCTGACTGTCACGCTGCTGGTCGGCACCGGTTTGTTTTTGGGGACTTGTTATTTAACCTGCACTCGCTTCTGACTGTAATGATGCTTCTGGCACCGGTTAATTTAGGTGACTTGTTCGGTGACCTGCACTCGTTTCTTTCTTACTGCGAAGCCCGGTTTCACTGCAGTTACGTATATGACTTCGTTGTTTAATGCGCCAACGACGCTGGGCAGTCTCGCAACCCATTTACGAGATCTCTTTGCGGTTTTAGTGTTAGCGTTGGAACGCTTGAGTTTCTATGTCAATAATTCCTGGGTATATCGGTGTCTAAACAATGGCTAGGCAAAGTGTTCGATTAAACCCTAAAACAGCTGCCTCTTCGCGATGTATTGCAATGTGTCCACTTCGAATTTTACATGATGTCACTCCATCAGCGACGAAAACTGCACCAGGAAATTCTTTGCCAGGATCAAGCTGCAACAATCGTGGCCACTGTAAAGGAGAACATCGATATATTCGTTCAAATGCGGATGCAGCTTCTGTTGCTGCTTTAGTTTATAGTGGTTCTACTTCATGTATCTGCTTGCAATATCAACGACCATTAACTCGTATTTGTATGTCTGCAGACGGCCTTGCCGTCCGCGTACTGCATCGTGTGGTAAAAATAAATATCTGCCTGATGAACTTCAGTTGGGTGTTTTAACATCAAACCATCCATGTTGAATCGTTTTAGGTGCCAGCAGATAACAATTGTCATATTGCCTGTCATGTTTACCAGTCTCCGGCAACTCGCCGTTTGACACGCGCTGCACTAGTTAAGTTGTTGATCACTGTTGTACCTTTCCAATACCTGCTTAGGTGATAATAAATCAATTCCATTATAACTTACCGGGCAATTAATTGCACTCCTACCAACAATGTACCTTTCATCGCCGATGTTTTCAGCTACCGTGCACGTTTTTCTATCAAACCTGCATTTGTGATCGATTTTTTTTATGCGCCAATCAACACTACATCAGTGAGGTGTCGTTGTTACGTATCCGCGCTTTTATAGGCGATATCTTGTACACCGCAAGCTTGATCAACTTCATTAACGTGTGGTTTACTGGCGTGTGGTCGAGTTTGCGAATCAAGTCGACTATCTAGTCAGGCTCCTAGACCGCAATAATTATATCCTGGAATATATTTTACCAGGATATTTTGCCCTTGGTGTCAGTGGCAATCAAGTAAGTGCCGCTGTAATATCACCATCGCCGCTCGTTTCCGTGGCCAACCGTTTGCGCGCTGACAAGCTTATATTTTTTGCACCAAAAGGCACACATGTACCTGTGATTGCATGTCTGCAATTACGTGTTATCTTCCGCTCTGGTGAGCGAGTTTCAGAGAAAGTTTTTCATCGAATACAATATGAACCGATATTGTTATTAGAGTATTAATACTCAAACGTGACTCATAGATGAACGTGATTTGCTTTCCAGGGACATGGGAACCGACCCCGGTTAAGCATTATCATGTGCTATCAAATTCTATACGACCGATTATTAATGGGCCTTCGGGATCTGATAAGACTCATCTGTTGCTAAACCTGATAATGAGATGGTTGAAATGGGATAAGCTTTATTAAGTTGCACCATCTAC